>RCUC01129215.1:0-36439 GCA_003697995.1 Taxidea taxus jeffersonii
AAAAATATCCATGTATAAGTGGACCCATGCATCTCATACCTATATTGTTTAAGGGTCAACTATATATGGCTTTCCTCTACTGGTATCTTAATATGTTAAATTACATTGGTTAATTTCCAGATGCTACAATAGCTTTGTATTTTCAGAATAAACCTATTTGGAGGTGATATATGATGCTAGCTAGATATAATAGCTAGATTTCATTTCTGAAAATTGGTTTAGACTATTTCATCTGTATTCATGAGAGATATTGATGTGTAGTTTTATTTTCTTCTAATGCCCTTTTCTCTCTCATTTTGATAGCAGAGTAATACTGGTTTCATATAATAAGTTGGGAAGTATTCCCTCTTCAATTTCCTGGAGTTTGTTTAGAATTGGTATTGATTCTGTCTTAAATACTTGGTAGAATTTGCCAATGAAGTCATCACCCCTGTAGTTTTAATTGTGAAATCTTTTTTCTCCATTTGATTTCTTTAATAGATGCATATCTATTCAGATTTTCTATTTCTTAAGTGACCTTTGGTAACTCATAGTCTTTCTTCTAAGGTATCAATTTGTTGGCAAAAATACTAATCTCTAATGTTCTTTTGTTACACAGTTAATATGTGTAGAATCTGTAATTATGCTACCTCTCATTTCTGATCTTGGTAATTTTTGTCCCCCCCCCCCCCGATTCATCTGACTGGAAATTATCAATTTTATTTTTTTAAACAATTTCTGGTCTCATAGATTTTAAGTATTATTTTGTTTTCTGTATTTTTAGTTCAGTCTGATTTTCTTTTCTTTCTTTCTTAAGCTGACATTTGGTATAATTTTCTCTTTCCTAGCCTCTTAATGTGGTACTTGGGGTCATTGATTTGAAATATTTTTTTCTTTTTCCAATATAGGTATTTGCTGCTATAAATTTCCTCTTTTGCTTTAGTGGCATTCCACAAATACTGATGGGTTATGTTTTCATTGACATTTAGCTCAAGACAGTTTTTAATTTCCCTTTTGATTTATTCTTTGACCTATGGGTTATTTAGAAGTGTGTTAAAGTTTATAAATATTTGGAGATTTTTTTTCAGAGACCTTTCTTTTATTGATTTCTAATTTGTAGAACTTGAATTCTTTTACATTTTTTGAGTCTTGTTCTATGGCCCAGAATATGGCTTATATTGATGAATGTTCCAAATGCACTTCAGTATGTGTTCCACTATTACTGAATGAAGAGTTCTACAAATGTCAATTAGCAAGTTAGTTGATGATATTTTAAAAGTCTAATATATCCCTACTGATTTTCCTACCTGCTTATTCTTTTGATTATTTTGCTTTATGCATTTTGTAGCTCTTTTTGTCTGTTTGTTTGCATATACATTTAGGACTATGATGTCCTTTGGATGAATTGACCCCTTTATCATTATGAAATTATCTTTTTTGTTTCTGGTAATATTCTGTGCTCTGAAATCCTCTTTGACTGGTCTTAATATAACCCCTCAGCTTTCTTTTACAAGCAGTTATTGATATTGTTAAGTTTAAGCCTATTATCTTGCTACATGTTTTCAATTAATCTGTTCTGAATCTTAGGTTTCAAATGTTCTGGAGCTTTGTCCTGGGATGAAGTTATGTTACATGAAACAGTCTCATTCTGGTCTTGCTTTTAGGCATTGTTAGGAAGGACCAGAGTCACATTTAGGTATAGGTCTAATTATTCTACACACCAAGGCTAGACTCTTCCAAGTCCTCTAATATTCATGAATTAATGAGATTAGCTAGACTGGGTAGTAGGAATTGGCACTCTTCCAGGTCCTGTGTGCACCAGGCACTGTTACTGCTAATCCCTTTGAAATATTCTTTTCCTGGTTGGTGGTTTTTTCACATGCATGTACTAATCAGTACACTGCTAAACATTTAAGGAGGACCCTTTGCAGATATCTGGAGTTCCCTCATATGCAGCTCTCTCCTTTTTGGTATTCTGTCTTGTCAACTGTAGTGGCCTTGATTTCTCACCTCTGGGTCTTCAGCTCGAAGAGTCTGCCAGGCTCTGCATTATTTCCTCCTCCTGCCCTGTGGTCTGAAAATTCTACTAATGCATTAATCCGGGGCAATCATAGGGCTTGCCCCATTTGTTCTCTCTCTTAGGGATCACTGATCATCATTGTCTGATAGATACCTAGTTTTTTAAACATTGGTTCATTTGTTCTACTTTTTTCTTTTTTACCGTTTCAGATAAAAGAGTAAATGTCCCTGTGTTACATTTTAACTGGAAATTGGGAGTTTGTGAGCATACCAAATTGAATTAATGGTAGCTAATGACTTTCCTTTCTGTGTTACTCTACTACCAACATTCTCATGGAGAAAATGAAGTTTCAGGATTCCCTGTGGATTTCTACAGTATAGTCATGATGCAAATTCCAATGACAATGGATAATTGACTGCACAATACAACATCTGTTCTTAATGAAATTTAAAAAAATCCACATTTCTACATTATATTAGTGAGGGTAGTATGAGTTGGTGTAACAACAAATCTCTATTTATTAGTGACTTGACATAAGAAGAAGGTTTATTTCTTGTTCACATAATAATCCAATATGGTGTTTCAGATTTGCTGAGGGTTTTTTTCCATGAAATGAATTAGGGGCCCACACTTCCTCTATGTCCTGACTCTGCCATTTCCTAGGGCCTCAGAGACTTTGAAATACAGCTGGAAGACAGAGAAGAGAGTATGAAGGCCCTGTTCCTAATCACCCCAACTCAGAAGTGACCTTCATTACCTCAGCTCACATTTCATTGGCAAGATCTGGATACAGGCTGTGCTGGGACATGCAGTCCTGGCAGGCTAACTTCTAGCAACAACTTAATAAAAAGAAACCATCTCTTGACAAACATAAGAAACTTTGTGGCCTTTTACCTCCTTCTAAAATGTATGTGTTTTTTTTGTTGTTGTTGTTTTTTTCCCATCTCCCAAATTCTGATCATGGGCAACAGCCTAAATACTTTTTTAGTGGTTCATCCACTCACACTGTCAATGGAAACTTCTTTTGCACAAGAAGGACAGTACAGAAGGTTTCTTTTCATAGTACTTTTCCCACATTTGGGTCAAAACCATGCATTACATTTCACCAAGTGACTGCTGAATAATCGCCAACTGTGGAGTCCATATAAAGGAAAAGATAATTAGCTTCCAAGGCATTATGGGCCAGGATTGTTTTGTTCTCCATAACCAATTAGGTTAGTACCTATTGGAGTTTTCAGGGCTTTGTAGACTGCCTTCTTGATTTAGATAAAGAAATCATAGATCAGACAGGCTTAAATTATTAAATGGGGATTAAATGAGATATTTTATGTAAAGTGCTTACTTAGCACTTTGGTCTAAGGCACATATAGAAAGCAATAATTGAGGTTCTTATAATTATGAGTTAAGGATAGAATGTTAAGCAAAAATTGAAGTGTCCTTATTGGGGATGGTGATAATATGTAGAAAAATTTAAACTTGTATTGTTTTCTACAACTATTAATAAGATTTTAGTAGGTCCTTGCTGTCTGATTTCTCAAGAGACTGAGTTTTTCCCCTCAGTTTGTCAGAAAGATATTACCTGAATAAGGGCTGAATACCTTGAAGCTGCTTTTAGAATTTTACTACCCTACAAAAGGCAATAAGTATATTAACAAAGAATTTTGGTTCTAAAGTCAGTATTTAAACTCTAGCTCCATTGCTTATCAACTCTATGACCTTGAACACCCTGTTCTGAATCTGTGCATTTTAGCCAGTGGTGTTACCTTCATAGGGACGTTAGGGCGGGAATAAGATAAATACATAAAACATTTAGACAAAGAAATGGCATATAAGTTAGTGCCTAATAAATGTTTTTATTCTTAGTGTGATTATAATGAAGGGACAGTATAATACAGTAGACAGAATATTGGGATTAGGGTCGGATAACTTAAATTTATATCCCTGCTTTGTTGCTTAATGCTGAACTTCAGTCTCCTGATCTATAAAATATGGCTAATAATATTCTCTTTACAGGGTTGATAGAGTGATTATAAGGTATGGGAAATTGCATAGAACCTTGCCTAGAACCTGCACAAAGTGAAGTATCTGTTAAAATTCTTTTCATTTTCATTATCTGTGGCCCTAGGCAAGTTGATCTTCCTTTCACATAAACTATGTTTTTTACATGGCCTGTTGTAGTTAAGATTAAAACAAACAAACAGCAAGCAACTTTAAGGAATAGTACTATTAATATTTATTAACATTATTATTTAAAAGTAGGATGGCATCCTTTTCCTGAAGGATTTGACCACTGGAATTATGTATGAAAACCATCGCTGGATTTGTGTGGCAACATTTCTTAAATGCATGACATGGCATGGGTTGCTTTCATCACAAAGTAGGGGAATATTAATATCTATGATTTTATAATCCCTACTACCCCAGGTCAATTTTAATATCATTAGTAAAGACTAATTCCATTTAGAAACTTAGTAAACATCTAGAGGCTTTCTCACTACAAATGTTGTAGAAAACATTAAAGTAAATTCAGAAATAAATAAAGGTAGCTTATGATGTTGAACACCATAGGCCCATATTCCTAGACAGCCTACCTCTGATGTCCACAGTCAAAAAGGGTTTTAATCTATGAGTAATGCCTTCAATGAGCATTGGTGGGAGGAAGTTGGAGTGTGTCTGTTTACCCTCCCTCTGTTCTGAGGTGGTTTCTAATGCAGATTAGATAATTAAATAATTACCAAGAAGCCCTGCTCTCTTGGATGCTTTTCTCTGAGACTTTAGACAAACTCAGCAACTGTAACATTTTCTTAACAAAGAGTAAAACCTAAGAGCTTTCTCTGGCATCTCTCTCATGCTCTTTATCCTATTCTATGTGGATGCCTTTCCTCTATCTGATATCACTTTGCTAATCTAAGAACCCTTCAAGAGTAACCTTAAAGTCCTTCTCTTTTATGAAAAGTTACCTATTTAGTACTGCTCACATAGACCTCTCTTCTCTCTAACCCCCTTGAAACGGTGTTCATGTCTATCAGTTGAGTTAAATTGCAGAATTTCTTTCACATTTTTCAATTATATTACTATGTCTAGTTCATGTAGCACAGGGGCAGGAAATGTTATTTGAAGGGAGAGGCTAATCCTTGAAGGCAGGCATCGATTATGACTTAAATTACAATTTGCAACCCACTGGTACTGAACACATAGGCTAAATAAATATAAATTCAATTAAAATGACATTCAGTGAGGGCTTTGCAAAGATGCTATTGAGAATAACATCAAGGTTGCATCAAATTGAATGTCTAAAAATAGCTAGATGACTATTTAACCTTCCATTTGTAGGCATATATATAGTGTAAAGATTTGCCCACTAGAATTTTATTTTCCACTGTAGGTCATTTCAGCTGCCTTCAGAGACCCTACAAGCATCTTTTTAAGATTACCTTTGGACCCTGGTGTTTCATCTTAGGACTGCCACCATGTGCAATCCTAAAATTTTCCATAAAGCCCCATGCTTGCTTTCATTTCTTGAGGGGTTTCCATTTAGTTAAAATTAATCTCTCGGCTTCAGGACTATCTCCCAGGACTCAGAGCTTTCCATTCTCAATTAAGGTGTCTAGCCTGCCAGCTTGGTGAGGGCAGTGAGCTCCAAAGGTAGCTGTATGGCAGTGGAACCCCAAAGTGCTGCATGATACCACTTCATTTCGAATTAAGTATTTCCTGAGGGCTGCATCTAGCATATACACAGAAGTTTCCCTTTGTACTTGTATTTCCAACACCAGTTGTAAAATGCAAGCATTATTCCTTGGTGTCCCATAGCACATTTACCATTTTTTTTAAAGCTTATTTATTTTAGAGAGAGAAAGAGAGAGAGAGAGTGCCTGTGCATGCACATGAGTGAGGGAGGGGCAAAGGGAGAGGGAGAGAGAATCCCAGGCAGACTCCCCACTGAATGAGGAGCCCTACATGGGGCTGGATTCAGGACCCTGAGATCATGACCTGAGCCAAAATCGAGAGTTGGCACTTAACTGACTGAGCCACCCAGGCGCCCCTCCATGGGATATTTTTTAATTGTATTTTACCTCTCTGAAGGTTTTGTTTGTTTTGTTCTGTTTTCACTGGTTTTCTGTGTGTGTCTCAAGTTAAAACATTGTTTCTGCCCTATGTCCTATCCACCACTGTTCACTCTCCATCTCTCACTTGCATACCAGATCACTGTAAGCAGACACCTTTCCTCACATTCACCATTGATCCATCTCCCATTGCCTTATCCTCAGAGGACCCGATTTAACAGGAAAGGAGACTCATTCCCAGGTAGTTACCAGCACAAATGAGACTATCAATGATTCATCTATTTATTTAATGTGCTGGGTATGTACGAAGCACAGTGAATAAGAGGGGCATATAACCTGCCTGCATGCAACTCACAGTTTAGAGGAGAAGAAAGACATTAAGCAAGCAGATATGCCACTAATTACAAAACACAACTGGATGCATTTATAAAGCCAAAGTGCAGGTTGTTATAATGGGAAATAGAATGGGGAACAAGTGTTCACCTGATTTGGAAGTAAGTGATCAGGGGTAACAGATGAATTTTTTTATAACTTGATTGACGTATAGTTTACATCCAATACTTTGTTCTTATTTAAAGTATACTAAATAGTATAAGTTTTGACATATTTATATATATACACACACAAAATTATCACAATCAAAATACCGAATATGTTACTGCCCCCCATGTTTTCTTATGCCCCCGTGCACTCTCTCCTCTTTTCTGTGCCTTACTCACTCTATATTAGTTTGCGTTTTCTAGAATTTTGTAAAAAATGGCATCATGCTCTTTTTTGTTTATTTGGTTTTCTTTGGTTTGCCTTGTTTTAGTCAGCATAATGATATTGAGATCTATCCATGCTGTGATATATATCTCTATTTATTTTCTCATTTATTGCTGAATAGTATTCCATTGCAAGAACATACTACAATTTGTTTGTTTGTTTACCTGCTGATGGGCATTTGTATTGTTTCTCATCTGTTAGAACTAAAGCTGCTATGAATACCTGGTTACAAGTCTTTTATGTGGACGTTGTACTTTCATTTCCCCTGAGTAAATATCTAGGAGTATAATTCCTGGGATATAATATCAGAACTTTAACTGATGCAAGAAAACAGTGCAAGAAGTTGGAGTACACAAAGAAGTGGATCTTTGAAGGAGGAAAGTTGGGACTTCTGTTGGTTCCCAACCTAACTATATATTTCAAAAGTACCTCAAATTTGGCAAGTTTTCAATTTCAGTTCTTGATCTTATTTTTCATATGGTTCCCTGTCAGTATTCCTTAGTTTAGTAAATGCAGTATCTGTAGAGTTAGCAACACAGAAAGCCTGCCTTGACACCTGTTCCTCTTCTACCCTCTTTATTTTCTTGATCTTTAAGTCCTGCAATTTTCTCTCATGAAAATCTTTACCATTTGCACTGCCAGTGCTTTTGTATAGATCACTGCTCTCTGCCTCCTGGAATACTGGGGCAGCATCTTTACTGGTCCCCCATCCCTTGACTTGCACACTTCATCCATATCTGCAGTTAAGACAAAATGACCTTCAAAAAATTGTATACTGAAATAAACCTGAGTATATCACTCCAGATTAAACCTTTCAATAGCTTTCCATAATTCTTGGAAAAAAAGCCCCAAATCTATACCATGGTTTACATAGTCTGCATATCCATGTTCCCGTTTAATGCACACTCTAACATTATGACTCAGTATTTTCTTTCTGTTCCATTTTATATTTCACCTATAATAAGCTTTTTTTTAGGCCACATCAGGCTTTCCAAATTCTTTCTTACCCCTGAACCTTTTGCACTCTCAATATATCTGCCTTTCTGTCCATTTATTTGTTTAACTCTTACTTAACCAACTTAAATATTGTTTCCTTTGGAGAGCTCACATCTAGGTAAA
The DNA here is from genome assembly GCA_003697995.1 of Taxidea taxus jeffersonii. Classification (NCBI taxonomy): domain Eukaryota; kingdom Metazoa; phylum Chordata; class Mammalia; order Carnivora; family Mustelidae; genus Taxidea; species Taxidea taxus. The sequence continues at coordinate 7,948 of RCUC01129215.1, forward strand.
ATAACTTTCTTTTTAAGATTTTGTTATTTATTCATGAGAGACAGAGAAAGAGAGAAAAAGGCAGAGGCAGAGGGAAAAGCAGGCTCCCCACTGAGCAGGGAGCCCAATGTAGGACTCAACAGAGCCAAAGGAAGACGGTCAGCCATCTGAGCCACCCAGGCGCCTGTAAAATAACTTTTATTAGCTCAACACTCTATACCAATCTTAAGCTATTATGATATCCAAGGTTCTGGTCCACCTCCCTAATTAAAGGTAGGTCCTAACTCCTTATGATTGCATCCCTAATACTTAGTATAGCAGTACATCTTAAATATATAAAGTCCTATAATACTTTTTTTTTTCTTTTTTGAGAGAGAGAGGGAGAGACATTGTGTCTGAGTAGAACTGGGGCAGGGACAGGGGGAGAGTGTGACTCTTAAGCAGGCTCCATGCCCAGTGCTGAGCCTGACCTGATGTAGGGCTTGATCTCACAACACTGAGATAATGACTTGAGCTGAAATTAAGATTTGGATGTTGAACCTAAGCCACCCAGGCACCCTAAGTCCTCTAACACATTTGATCATTCAATAAATCATTGTGACATTGATCTAGACATTATGTAACAGATCCCTTGCAAATATTTGAGAAGAAAACTTGAAATAAATCCAAGAACAGTTTCCCAACAACCAATATGGATGTCACCAATTTCATACAGGAAATCCGTGACTTTGCTTATAAGAGAGATTCTCTAGCTCTCATTCAAAATCTATTCTATGCTTTATACAGTCATAGTAAATTCAGGTATCAAGTTTCTTATATCAGAAGCAGAAAATCCTATGGCAAAGAGGAGAATTAATTCAGATATGGGCACATACACACATTGCAAGAAAAAGTGAAAATATAGAATTACATTTTATGAAAACATAAAATTATAATTCAAAACTACAGCAATCTTGGGCCATTTTGTCCAGGGTCCTGTGACCTGATGGCATCACTTGATTAAAGTGGAAGCAAATTTTGATTTCACCAATTAAAATACTGTTCTGATGAGGCTACTGATAATGATAGGAACCCTTGATTGTGTTTTATGTGCCAGAATTGAAGCTAAGCCCTATGTTCATTATCTCATTAAATTCCCATGATGACCTATAAAGTAGGTATTGATATATTTTGTAAAGGAGGAAAAAATATTTGAGAGAAGTTACATATCTCAACCTTAGTTACATACCTTTTAGCTATGACTCCAGCCTGCTTAGTCTAAGTAATCAGGAAAGGATTACTTGATGTTCTTTTACCCCATTTAAGGAAATAACAAATTTTTTAAAGACTCCATCTAAAACAGATTTTTTTCTCTAAATTTTAGATTCTTTTTTTAAAGGATTTTATTTATTTATTTGACAAAGAGATCACAAGTAGGCAGAGAGGTAGGCAGAGAGAGAGGGGGAAGCAGACTCCCCACCCGGCAGAGAGCCCTATTCGAGGCCTCATCCCAGGACCCTGAGATCACCACCCAAGCTTAAAGCAGAGGCTTAACCCATTGAGCCACCCAGGTGCCCCTAAATTTTAGATTCTTAAGGGGAGTGTAATAGTCATCTAAAATAGTGCTTAGGGTAGAAACATTTATTTCCCAATCATGCCAAATAAATGAGATTTTGTAAATGCTTTCTCATGATTACATTATACTTCATGATTATCTGTGAGTCTATGAAAAGATTCTAGTGTGCAATGAATAGCATTTCCTGAAAAGTTGCAAGAGCATGATGCTAGTACTAGACAATGTATTACCCCATATGGGCTCATTAAGGAGGTTGGTTATCATCTTTAACTGCGGAGAGCATATATCCCTAAAATGAGTTTGTAGTCTTTTTTAATAAGAGGTACCAGAAGCGTAAATAGAATCTATCACTATATCCACTTAGAATCCATTTACCTTTATGACTGTATATGTTATGGATCACCAGCCTTTGATCATACAGGCCCCTTCAATGTTCATTTTCCTTATGGTAAGTTTAAAATGCAGTTTCTGTAATGGGAGGTTAATTTTTTCTCATACTCATGAGTGATAGATTCAAACATTCCTGAATGCATTTTGCTTGAAGTAATTAATTCTCTTGTTGCATTAGGCAAATATCTACTTGCTAGTTCTCTCTTTTAAGGCAAGCTCCAGCTTCAGACTATGACTGAAGGTTAGTCTGCTCTTAATCCATTCCTCTGCTGTCTCCAGTCTCTTTATGTGGCTGATTCCCAGCCTCCCCTCATTTTGATATCTAGTACTCTTCTGTATTCAAGAAGAACTTAAAGAATTTTCTGTGGTTCTGGTATAGACTTCTCTTTCCCTAGCCATGACTTCATTTTGAGCATGTTGGAAGCCCACAGTGGGTTACACCTACAACCTCTTATGTCTCTTAATCTGGCATAGTCTCAAAAAACTCAGCTTGTTTGAAGTACATGCCAGCAGTCTCTGGTGTCCTGGGTGTTATGATCTATTAGATCTCATTCATGTCTCTTCATTTCCTGAATGTTTTTGCTTTTAGCCTTCTTTCTGCCATTATTCTTGCCAATATTTTTGGAGACTTCAAAAGTCACATGAATAATCTACCCCAAAGCCCGGTTTCATGGCCTCTGTGCATTTGGTGATCTTTTCCACCTGATTCGAGTTGCTCATTCCTTTGGATGCATTCTAGAACTTATCATTCGAAGAGTGACATTTCCCAAATCTCAGTGGCTAACATCTCACATTCTCACAGCTGCCTCCCAACTTTCCATATCACACAAATAATCTCACTTATAATTTGCTTAACCCTTTCAGATCTCTAACAACCCCCTTGCAAGTCAGTTCCTCTTTCTTCAGTTTAATGGCTACAGTTCTTGTCATAATCACTTCCTTGATCAAGCCGTCAACTCTTTTGCCTCTTTTCCATCTGTTCCTCTCACCTGACAATCCTGTCTTAACTCTCCACCTCTTAGACTCCACACCAGGAGTAGAATATGGCTTGAGGAAAATGCATAGGTATTCTGACTAGTCTCAGACAGTTCTCAGTGGACCTCTACACTGACTGGAACTCCTACCCCATACCCTCCAATTGCACCTTCTCCTCTCTACTTAAATGACTAGATGTACATCCTTCTTTCTTTTTTACTCTCGGTGATTCTGCTTCTTTCACTGAAAAATAAATATATTTATTTTTTAGGAGAAAAATAGGAGGAGAAAACTGCTTTGTCTTTCTCTTTTTAAGTGTACTAACCCACTTGCACTTCACCATGGATGATATCTCTTTGCTAACGAGGGGCAAACAATCCATTTGTGTACGCAGTCCCTCTATCTCCTCCCCGTCATATCAACACTTTGCTCATGCAATTATTTCCCTTCTCTCACCTATCAGTCTGCCAATTGAGTCCTTCCTCTTCAACTTCTCAGCTGCCACTAGATTGTCCCCATTGGAATATAAACAAGCTATCATCCAGTACTATATTCCATTTAAAACTAAAAAACAAAACAAACAAACACCTAACTACAAATTTCCTATAGCCAGGGCCCCATATCTCCTTTTCCCTTTATAGCAACATTTCCTGAAAAATGTGCCCAAACACCTTCAACCTTCAATCTTTCTTTACTTCATTCCAGTTGAGTTTTCATTTCCACATCTTCAATTTGCCGAGTATGGCAGTCAATTCCCATTCATCATCTTATGCATCCTCTTTCTTCTCTGAACTAAATGTCCCTTAGCTCTTATTTTGGTGTTTCATAATTACTATTTATCTATTTCCACTGAACTTTGGGGACAGTAAAGCTGTGTCAGAGTTTTGTCTTTGCATCTGCATAGTCTCATTAAATGCAATCCTGGCATATAGTAGATACTGTATACATTTCTATTGAATGAATGCGTGACAAAATAAAAACAGTTCTCCCATTGGATAATAGTATCCATAAAATGTACATCTATAGACACTTGACCCAGGATTCAGGGGATCAGAGAACATGAAAAAGTAAAAAGAACAGTATGCTAGAATTAGTCAAATGGATGAGAAAGGCGGGGGGGGCTCACATAGGTAATGAAAGGAAAAAATAGCTAGAACTACAAGGATAAAACTTGAGGAATATGAATACATTAAACCTCCTTCAGTAGTCAGTCAAAGCAAAAATAATATTGAAATGATGAGTAATGATGACATATATTTATTCCTGTCCAACTGATGCATTTAAAGCAGGCAAGAAGAGGTTAAATGTGACAAGGATCAGTTAACAGGAATAATATGACTAGGGTTATACAAATAAGTAGTAGTACCACAACTGGGATTCAAACCCACAACCAACTAGAATGCTTGCTTTTAACCACTGTGCCACACTGTAGCAAGAACAGCATTACCATAGTAGTGGAGAGGGATAGTCCCAGGTTGCATCCAGAAGACTAACAACTCCACAGGAGAAGAGAGAGGATTTCTTCCAAAAAACAGACAAACAAACAAAAACCCCAGCAAACACTGTAATCGTTTTACTTTTTAAATTTAAGCTGCTTACTTGCCTCTAGTTAATCAATCATCCAGTGATTGTGAAGAAGTATGATTCAAGGTTAAATGCAGGGGGGAAATTGCCTTCATCTCTGGAAAACTGCCAGAGGACCCATGTTCACTTTATTCTTCTGTAGTATGTAATTGCAGTTTTTATAAATAATATTAAAAACAGGCTTGATAGTCTACGGGAGCCCTTATTTTCTTCGGATGTTTTTCACGTGGTCAGTGTTCTGTAAAGTGGGTATAGCTGCTGCTTCAGCATAAACATAAAGCTTTGCAATTTTTCCATGAGAGAAGTAAATTATTTGCCAAAATAAAGCCATGGAGAAAACAAGTTTGAAAAAAAAGTTGAAGGTTCTTAAGAACTTTTATTGACTGTTATTCCTGCTTTCTCAAGCCCAGCAACCCCAAATACCTACGCTGTAATTGAGACAATATCTGTGTAATAAGACTGCCAGAATCCAGATGTTTCTGGGGCTGTATCATGCATGAGGATGTATGGTAGACTCCTGCATTAAAAATATACCTCTGCGATTACAGCAGCATATTTACAGCAATTTACAGCAGCATAGACTCGAGAATAGAGAAGGTAAAGCTTCACTAAAGCTCGTCTACGCAAACATTTTAGCATTTCTGAAATCAGCGTAGAACTTAGAATTGATGTGGGTTGTATTTTAACTAGTAGCATTTTTTTTCCTTATGTAAAACAATAATGGTTTATGTGATAGCATCCAGATTTCAGTGGAATCAACACTAGTATTAAGAGTTTTCTTAGTGTGAATTAGAAAATGCAAGCTTTTATTTTTCATTTCTATTGTGCACATCAGAGTTTGCCAAACTTAAATTCCATTGGAGTTTTCTTTACACACATTTGTTTTTGACACTTCATTGCCTTCGGGAAACCACCTTCATTTTACCACTTAATTTTTTTCCCTGCAAGGCCATCTATTTGTTACCCCCATGTTGTCACCACTGATTTCCCAGTCCCACCCCCACATTTTTATGCAATGCTTAAGTGAACCTGCACTTTTCAAAGTCAGCAACAATGCCTTAATCACTAAATTTAAAAGTCTCTTGATAGCTTTTGACATTATTAAGCACCCCCTTCCTCTTCAAACTTTGTTTTGCTTTCCATGGTGACTTGCCCTACTTCTCCAACATATCTGGTTCCTTCTTTGCTGACTCTGCTTCTCCCACATGCTTCTTTAACCTAAACAACATCTTAAGATTCAGTCTTCAACTCTCTGCTCTTCCCACCAAAATCAACACATTCCCCACCTTCCCCTGTATTCTCTGTATTAATAATCCCCAAAGATTTAGGACCAATAGCATTTGTCTCATTGAATTGTGTCATGACAACCAGCAAAGAGTTAGGATGCCTGGGAGACTGGGGGAAGATGATGGTATTATTGCAGACAGATACACTAAGAAGTCTGGAGGGTGGGCTGGTATAAAATAACCATGATGAGTTTGGTTTTAGGTGTAGATGAAAGCAGGAAATACTGCTGCAAATGGTCATCAGACATCAATTTTGAGTCAGAGAAGTATTGGACCCCAAACTCTGCAAGAATTTCACCTCTTTCTCTTCCTTTCTCAACCTTACTAAAGTCATTTCCTTTTTAATTTTCTAGATGCTAAACATGAATCTTGAAAAATTTCAATGTCTTTCAGTTTCAAGACCTTTCAGGTTTTCGGACAACTTTAAAGAAATTTTAAGACAAATTTATGAAAAGAACTCTATATTTGGGCTGCCTGGGTGGCTCCAGTTGGTTAAGCCTCTGCCTTTGGCTCAGGTCATGATCCCAGATTCCTGGGATCAAGTCGCACAGGGGGTTCTCTGCTCAACAGGGAGCCTGCTTCTCTCTCTGCCTGCTGCTCCCCTGCTTGCGCTTTCTCACTCACTGATAAGTAAATAAATAAAATCTTTAAAAAATAACCCTATATTTGTAGTCAAAGATAGGAGATTTCACTGTCATTCACATGTAGAAGCCCAAACAGTAAGAGCTATAAGGGAAATGTGAGAGATCTTCTATTTAATGACTCTGAAATACAAGGGTATGTTTAGAGAAAGCTTCATTGACAAAGTGTCACTTTGGCTGAGATTGGAGGGATATGAGTGGTATTGACTGGTGAGCAGAGAGGAAGAACATCCATAACTGTGGGAACCTCACATCCAAAGACCTTGGGTAGGAGGGAGCATGCCCGTTGCCACTTGTCAGGAAATGATTTGGAGCCAATGTGGCTGAAGCACAGAGAAGAGAAAGTTACTTAAGAACAATACTGGGTCTCTTTGTCTCCACTTTCTCATGGAGATAGTTTTGTTAGCTACATCTTCTATTCTCACTTCCTATCTGCATCTGATAGCTCAAGTAGTTGCTATGAGGAGATTCCATTTAAATTTAAAATTTTAGGCTGCTCTGACTCCTTCCCAGCCCAAATTCTGCCTATGAACAACCACTTTTCAGTGCATTCTGGGGAATACGTGAGCACTGTTCTACTTGCATCAATCAAAGGTTCTGCTAATAATGGACAGGCAGAAATAAGTTCAACAGCTCTTCAGAATATCCACAAACAGTTCCATCTCACATGGAAGTTGAGAAATCCTGTCCATACTGAAAAGAAATAGTGTTTTGATTATCCAGGTTACTAAACCCTATGATTTGCACTAAGGTGATCTGAAAGATTTTCAAACCTGGGAGGAGAATTATTTTACCGGAATGTTGTAAAGAAAATTTAAATATCATTGGTGGTTATATTACATACCCTTTAGGTTCTCCCCCAAACCAGGTTCCTGTGATGGTAATAATAATTTACTGTGATTCCACCACTACTAATTAGATTCAGGGAATTGTTTGGACTTCTGGCATTTATTTTATGTTTTTGGGTGGCATCATTTTAATCTCCTTCTCTACCAGACCGCATAATTAGAGTAGGCAGGAGGTGAAAGAGTTGTGACAAAATAATCCTCTTTCATAATTGATGGTTTTCTGTTGAAGATTAAAATAGAATAACCTTAAATAGGAGAGAAAGATGTAAAGATGCAAGATTAGATGAGTAATACAGAGACCTTCTAGGCTAGTGATTTCCTGGGGTCTCCAGCTATAAATGGAAGGTGCTGTATTTTTGAAGTTTACATTTCTTGCAATGAATACATATTCTTAGAAAGCAGGGTCAGATTTTGCCAACTAGTGAACCTTCTAAAGGCTGCTCATTAGCTTTGAGTCAGGCAAGAGTTTGTACAACCATCTTCCTGTCTTCTTATCCTCACCCTGCAAAAAGACTTTTAAACATTGAACCTTCTATTTTAAGTTCAATATATGTGATAAATCAGTGCATCTATTAGAAAATTACAATGGAAGGGAAAAGGGTCAAAATGAAGGGTGATGTTCTTAAAGTCAAATATGGAAGTTGTGACAGTAACTGGCCAGTAAAGCAGGAGAGTTTCTGTAATTGCTAATAGATGAAATAGAGGGAGCCCAGATGTTAGTGAGAGTAACAGTTTTGGAGTAGAGATTTGAGGGGGTAAAATCTGGCCTTGCCATTTATAATTCTGCGATCCTTTGCCATGTGAGACTTAACCTCTTATCCTCTGGTGTCTTATAAAGAGGAATAATAGTACTAATTTACAGAATTACAATGAAGAATAATAATATTAGTTTATAGAATTACACTGAGGATTATAGTTGATTAAATGCTATTGGGTATGTGAGTGTGTGAAAGCGCAATAACTAGGGAATTTTACTGGCTCTCAAACAGTATTAGTAACCACTATAAGCAGTACTTTAGGTTGCTAAACTAGAATAAGACCTTAACAAACTCTCCATGATTTCCTGTAATTAAGTGACTCTTAATTAAAGTGAGAAGACATGGTGTCTTCTCACATCATTTACAGAAGTCGAAATGAGTTTATGTTACTATACATTATAAATTAAAATTTTGTCTCTTCTTGAAGAGGGATGCACTTTTTGGGGAGTATTTTATCTTCATAATCAGTTGGAATGGCTACTATTAGATACTGATACAGACAGATGTAAAAGGAAAACTCTTATGTCCTACATAAAATGTGAATGCCAGTGCATAAGCTGATCTTGGGAGTGAGTGGGGTATGGGTTGGAATCCCCATTGTGCCACCTCATATGGTGGTTCTCAAATCTGGCTACACATCAGAATTCTCTTTTGTGTCACACCAGGCCAACAGGCCAATTAAATCAGTGTTTTAGTAGGGAAGGAGGTAAGAATATTTGGGCATTGGTATTTGCTTAAACAACAACAACAACACAAACAAATTCATTGCAGCAAGTTTGAGAATTTAATAGCTATTTGAGTTAGGGCCATTTTCTTAATCCTCTCTGAAACTTAGTCAGTAGGGCTGCTATAAAAATGCACTACAGTTGGGTTAGAATAACAGAAATCTATCCTCTCACATTCTGGAGGCCAGAAATCTGAAATTGAGGTGTCAACAAGCAGGACCAAACTCCATCTGAAGGGTTGAAGGAAGAGTTTGCCTCATGCTTCTCTCCTTGCTTCTGGTAGCCTTAGGCATCCCTTAGCTTTCAGATGGTCATCTGCAACTTGTGCCTCTTTAGTCATCGTCCTTCAGTACATGTTTCTGTGTCCAGATTTCCCCATCTTATAAGGACACCAGTCATATTGGATTAAGACCCATCCTAATGATTTCATTTAACCTTGATTAAAAGGTCCCCTTCTCATTCTGAGGTACTGGGGATTAGGACTTCAAATATCTTTTGTGAAGTCACAATTTAACCCATATACTTAGTGTATGTATTTGGAAAATCTACATAATGATACCTCTCTCATTGTATTGTTAAGAGAATGAGGTGGGATCATTAAAATGCTTATTGCAAAATACACTATTTTAATATTATTTCTCAGAATCTTTTATTGTGATTTTTTATTTTTTTATTATTTATTTTGTCCTCTCTTGTTTTCCTTTTCCTTATTAAAAGAAATAGGCAATACTTCCAGGCTCCTTTGTCCTAGGGGTGGTTTTTAATTAGAGTCCAGAAGTAGAAGCTGACCGAAGAGAGTTCTCCTCCCTATCTTTTGAGACATAATAAAATGTGTCCCATAACAAGAAGCTACACATTCTACACATTCACCAGGGAACAATGGCAGTTAAGTGAGATATGGGTCTAGACTGTAGATTTTCTCAAATACACCAAAAATTCAATTTGTATGTGAAATATACCAACTATTAAATGTTGGCAGCTATGTTGATCTCCACTCAACTGCAACACCAGTGATGTCATGTTGGTAGCTTAAAATTGACCATCATGGTGGCCAACAGCCACATGAAAAAGTGCTCCACATCACTGGGCACCTGGGAAATACAAATCAAAACCACAATGAGATACCACCTCACACCAGTCAGAATGGCTAAAATTAACAAGTCTGACAAGGATGTGGAGAAAGGGGAACCCTCCTACACTGTTGGTGGGAATGCAAGCTGGTGCAACCACTCTGGAAAACAGCATGGAGGTTCCTCAAAAAATTGAAAATAGAGCTACCTTATGACCCAGCAATTGCACTACTGGGTATTTACCCTAAAGATACAAACGTAGTGATCTGAAGGGGCACGTGCACCTGAATGTTTATAGCAGCAATGTCCACAATAGCCAAGTTATGGAAAGAACCTAGATGTCCATCAACAGATGAATGGATAAAGAAGAAGTGGTATGTGTGTGTGTGTGTGTGTGTATATATATATATAATGGAATACTATGCAGCCATCAAAAGAAATGAAATCTTGCCATTTGTGATGACATGGATGGAACTAGCGGGTATTATGCTTAGCGAAATAAGTCAATCAGAGAAAGACAACTATCATATGATCTCCCTGATATGAGGAAGTGGAGATGCAACGGGGGTGGGGGTTAAGGGGGTAGGAAAAGAATAAATGAAACAAGATGGGATCGGGAGGGAGACAAACCAAAAGAGACTCTAAATGTCATAAAACAAACTGAGGGGGGTGGGGGGAAGGGGTGTTGGGAGAGGGTGGTGGGGTTACATTATATGGTTAAATAAAAATAAATAAAAATTTTAAAAAAGATGCGAAGTATTACCATGGGTAATGCTATTACTAATAGTGTTCGTATGGGGGTGCCTGGGTGGCTCAGTGGGTTAAAGCCCTGCCTTTGGCTCAGGTCATGATCTCAGGGTCCTGGGATAGAGCCCCGCATCAGGCTCTCTGCTCAGCAGGGAGTCTGCCCCCCCCATCTCACTGCCTACCTCTCTGCCTGCTTGTGATCTCTGTCTGTCAAATAAATAAGTAAAATCTTAAAAAAAAAAAAAAAAGGCCATTGTGGGAGTATTTACATCACTGACCTCAGCAAACACTACAAATCAGAGGGTTTTTTTTGTTTGTGTTTGTGCCTTTGGTTTCTGGTGAGCCAATAACTAAATTTAAAGCACACCCCTTTTATTGTTGTGGTTGATTTAAAAAAAAAATTATTAAAGTCATAGTTTTAGAATTTGGCCCCATCAGGGTAGGGTAGGTAGTATGTCATAATTATGTTGTAAGAATTATATATATCCTTTCCTGACTAAAGGAGGTCATTATATATAAGTATAGTCCCTTGGCAGTTCATAGAAATATTTGTATGTACATAACCTGTTTTCATCTTCTATATAGCCATGGGAAGTAGTCACCATTATCTCCATTATACATATGAATACACTAACTACTCAGAAAAATTAATTAAACTTCCTGAGGTCACACAGTTAATGAATGTTTAGTAAATTCATGAATATATACTAGAATCCAAGACTCCTAACTCTATACCAATATTCCAGCCACTGTGGCTCACTTCATATTTAGAGGTTTTAAAGAGCAATGGAAATATCATAGATTTTGAGACCTCTTTTTCTGACCTAACACAGTAGTTCATGAGTGAGTAAATGGATGGCTTGGAGAAAAGCAAATTTATCAGTTCTTAGGAGTTCATGGGAAAGCTGTGTAACATCACCATGGTTTCACCCTGAGCAATCCTTCTCTTGGAAAATTGATAATTCTAACCCATACTCTTCAAAGATACAAAGTAGTGGTGGTTGGTTGGGGACATGGTAGGTCTTAATCCCCAAATACATTTGGCACATTGTATTTTCCTAGCATACAAGGGTGTTAGCAGGAAAACTGAGTACCGGATAGTGTTAGCATTGTCAGCTCTTGTTTCCTCAATGGCACCTTCAGAACGTGTAAGGCAGATATGTAAGTATCCTTTCCTAAGAAGTGGAAGGAATTAATTCCTGCCTGAGATGAGAAGGAAGACAACAGATACTCCCCTTACCTCTTCCCAAAACTGAAAAGAGAACTGAGCTGGAAGGTACCTCGTTTAGTAAAAGTTTAATTCTAGATATATCTTTCAAAAGAGAAATTTCCTCTGTGCCACCTCTTAGCCAACAATGACCCAGGACTCTTTCAGCTTAGAAAACCAGTCTCCTTTTCTAAAACCAGCTCCAGGACTTTTTGTTTGACCTACAGGTTATAACAAATGCTTAAATGACTGCAGTTTAATTAGGGGATGTTAACTTATCAAACCAGAGTCAGCTAGGCCTCCCAGCTAAATCACGATGTTCAAACAGAATATTTTGTCTTCAAAGGTAATTGCTTGTGTTTAAAACAAACAGACATCAAAAATAACAACAAGACACTATGTTAGTTGGTCCTAATTTGGATGCATATTTTAAAAACACTTGCTTAAAACCATATGTATTGGCAAAAGAAGAGTAAAAAAAAAATGATGGTATTTTAACCTTTTTTTTTATTATTATTTTGAAACAATCACAAGCTTATAGAAGTTTACAGGAAGAGCTTTTCTTCCTCTTCTTTTTAAACCCTTTGAGAATGAGTTTGCCTATCTTATGCTCATCATCCCTGAATATTTTAGTGTGCATTTACCACAAACAAGGACATCTCTCTTACAAAACATCAATACAGCCATCAAAATCAAGAGATTGACACTGGAACATTACTCTTATTCCCATCAAATTTCAATGATTTTTTTCAGAGGTATTTTTTATGGAGGAAAAAAAAATCTAGTTCAGGTTCCTGCATTGCAAAATGTTTGTCTTTGATGCACTTGAACCAGATAAAAAGCAGCCTTCATATACGTATTTGCATGTATACATATTTAGCCCCAAATTCTGTTTTTTTTTCTTGACACACATTTCAATTTATGTATTAATTCATTTCCTTCATTGAGAAAGAGCTAATTATGGTTTAAGAGACACCTTAAAGCAATGAAGAGAAATAGTCAAATTGAATAAAATAAAAGAAGCAATAATTTTCTACAGGGCTTATCGCAGGTATTTTACTAAACTAGAAATAAAGTTTAGAAGTAAATGTGATTTTTAAAGGATAGTTTTTATTGCATTTTAGGTGTAGAAATAATAATTACAGTAATAATAATAATAATAGCAAGTGATGTTTATTGAGCATTATACTAACCTCTTTATAATGTATTATCTCATTTAATTCCCACACAACCATTATTATTGTTAGTGTCCCTATTTTATAGTTGATGTATCTATCTGCCATTTTCTCTAGCTAAATTTGTAAAAGGGAGATTTGTAGTATCAGCACAAACTTCTGAAAGACATGTAAGTTGTATTAGATACTGTTTTCTCACCTCACTGATGTCAGAACAAGTAGTGCCTTTCCCTTTTGAAATGTGTTGGCCTCCGAGGGCAGGAAGGCACTCAATTATGAAAAGACTTCTGTGACTTTTGTCTGAATTAGGTTTTGAATACACAGGCACTTCCTCAAATTTCTGCAGTCCTAAAGTTTTTCATATTGAGAGGGTTCTGACTTTCCTTGTCCCTGAATCTTCAGATAGAAAGCAGAAGATGAAGATGAGAAAGAAAAAAAAAATGTCGTTGTTGCAGTGTTGGGAGAAATATATGATAAAACATATCTGGTAAAATCTCTCACTTTTTCTTGCTTTTGGTCCAGTGCCATCCCTGGGGTGTCGAGTATCATCTGTTCATGTGTGCAGTTCGAATTTTCTGACAGGTGGATGCTGAGGTGAAGACAGAAATTTAAAGGTCTGTTACAGAGGAGCCTATGAGAGGAAAAGAGAGGAAGCAAGAATGGGCAGGGAGAGCCCTTAGACTGTGGCTTAGATCTGAGAAAGCCTCTGCCAGGCCAGTGGGCAGCTCTGAAGTGTACGTTGTTGCCTGGAAGCATCTGTGTCCAACAGAAATGGTTAGGACCTTATATTACCATCTTGTTCAGTGATTGGTCCCCCAAACAGTTTGACCTCAGGTCAAAAGCTGAGGGGAATTCTAATGAAGCCAATGGCTGTTAGCAGATCATACTCCTTGTAGCTAGGCAGCAAGCCATTTCTTGAGGAGTAATCTCAGTGGCAAATTTCTCTGTCTGCAACAGAGTGATGTAGTTATGAGCCATGTCACTGGGAACTAGATCTAGAAGTAGAGCCAGATAATAAACGAGTGTCAATTTGGGTTTCTCTATGTACTGGCTATGGCACTTTGAGCCTACTTTCTTTCTCTGTAAAATGGGAACATGATATACATCAACCATAAGGAGGGGTAGAAAGGCAAAAATGAGGCCATGCACATGCGGAGACTATTGTGGGTTATATAAATGCTTTGAATTTTTATGTAGTTATCATTATTACCACCAAAGAGAATAATTTATTCATTCATTAGTTGAATAGCTATTAATTGTGGACTTATTATGTAACATGCTCCCTCTTAGCATTGAGATTATAGCAGTGAACTAATCAGACAAAATCCCTGTTTGCAAGGAGCTTACATGCCAGTTGGAATAAAAATGGACAATAAAAAATAATAAGTATATAATATACCAGGTGGCAATAACTGCTTAGGAGGAAATAAAGCAAGATACAGGAGGAGGAATGAGGGTAGCATATTACATATGGTGGTAAAGACAGACCTCTGATCTGGTGCTGTCTGAGCCAGATAAAAATAAAGTGAAATTGAGTCAGGAGTTTTGGGAAAGGAACCGTTTGGCAGAATAGCAGGTGCAAAGCCCCTAAAGTAGGAATGTGCCTAGAATGTTCTAGGAACAATAAGGCATCATATGTTGTTGAAATATGTGAACAAAGGAAATATAAAAGGAGTCGAAGTCTGAGAGGTAGGTACTGTGGAGACTTATCACTGTCTTAAAGATTTTGTTGTTGATTGAGGAGAGGGGAAACTATTTTTTAGCAGAGTTGGGCATGATCTGTTGGGCTGGTGTGTTAAGAACGGAGTATAAGAAGAGTAGTGCTGAATGGGAAGACCAGTTCTATGGCCCTACAGTAATCCCTGAGAGGGATGATGATAGCTCAGACCAAGGCACAGATTTTTAACTTTGAAGTGAGCTGATTGTTTTCTCAACCTGAGTTCAATATAAAGTCAACAGTGCTTACAGATGGAAAGGATCGAAATGGGAAAATCAAAGAAGAGCAAGGATGACTCCATAAAGTTTTAACTGTAGACAAGGAGGATAGTATTTTACAGACATAGGAAAAGATGATAGGAGTAGCATACTAGGGGAGTGGGGGCATTGAAGGCAGTGTTTGGGGAAAGATTCAGAGTTCAGTTTGGGACAAAGTTTGAATTGATTTAGTAATCATTCTAGTGTGGATATTGAATAGGCAACTAAGTGAAAGGTCTCTGGAGATCCAACTGAAGATACCATTTTGGGAGCTGCCAGCCTAAGATGGTATTTCATGCCTAGAGAAAGCAGTTGTTCAGGTTATTAAGTCTGGGTTAAAGATAGAAGTCTGGGTTAAAGATAGAAGATGGACTGGGCCCTAGACATCATCATTTAGCAATCTGTAGAATGTGGGGGAACTGGTGAAGAATACTGAAAGGAAGTCTCCTGTGAAGCAGGAAGAGAACAAAGAGAAAGCGGTGTCCTGGAAACAAAGTAAAATAAGTATTTCAGGGAAGATGGAGTGGCCAACTATGTTGAGAGCTGCAGCTATGTCAGTTTAAGATGGAGACTGGGTATGGCCCATCAGATGTATCATAGTGAAGTTATTTTATAACCATGATGAGGTATCTTTTGAAGGAGTAGAAGGTAGAGGTGGAAACCTGATTGAACTATGGTTTTCGTTTTTGATTTGTTTTGCTTATAGAAAAGAGTAGAAGAAGAATTGGAAATTGTGTACAGTAGTTATGCAAGGACTTCTGCTGGAAAGGGATGGTAGGAAAGAGGTCATGGCAGAGGGAGAGGTAGAAGGGATTGTGCTTTGGGGACATATTGGGGAATATCAGTGCATACTTACATTTTAATGTATTTGATCCAGTAGAGACAGATAATCTTGATGCAGGAGAAAATGGAGACAGTTTTAGTAGAGAAGTTATTCAATAAGCAAGGGGGCAGGATTTAATGCACAAAGAGTAGTTGCCGTTAGGAGCAAAGGCAGTGCATTTGTTGGAACGCATAGTTGAGGGATAAATGCATGTAGATGAGTAGCTGCAGTGGAAGAATATATAGAGAATCTCTGGATTTCTTCTGCCTTCTGAGTAAAAATTCATGAGTGGTGAATGGAGTGGTGGAACATGTCCTTGAGGTTGGAGAAGAGAGGGTAATGGTCAGAATAAAATCTACCAAGAGATCTCAAATCCTCACTTGAAAGATCTCAACGCAATAGCTCTGATCATAGTTCCTTTCTGAAAAAAAGATTCTATTGGAGATTTTCAAGAAGATACATGTGAATTTCAACTTGAGTTCTAATTCTCTCCTTTTCTAAGTGTGATATTTGTAAAACCACTTTACCTCTTTTAGCCTTTGTATATTTGACTATAACACGTAGGCATCAGACAAAAAAAAAAAAAAAATCAGGGCTTTCACATTTATTTGACCAGAATGTTCTCTCTCTCTCTCTCTCTCTTTTAAGATTTTATTTATTTATTTGACAAAGAGAGACACAGCGAGAGAGGAAACACAAGCAGGGGGAGTGGGAGAAGGAGAAGTAGGCCTCCCGCCAAGGAGGGAGCCTGACATCGGCCTGCATCCCAGGACGCCTGGGATTATGACCTGAGCTGAAGGCAGACACTTAACCTGAGCCACCCAGGTGCCTCTTGATCAGAACTCTCTTTAAGACATTTTGTTTCATCTTAAGACATTTTGTATTAGAACCATTAAAGACACATGCTGATATAGACCCATGTACTTACAAACCACAGTTTTTAAACCAAAGTTTAAAAAAGCTATGTTGGGGCACCTGGGTAGCTCAGGTGCTTAAGCATCTTTGGCCCGGCACATGATCTCAGGGTCCTGGGATTGAGTTCTGCCTCAGGCTCCCTGCTCTGCGGGGGGCCTGCTTCTCCCTCTGCCTCTACCTGCCACTTCCACCTGCTCATTCTCAATCTCTCTCTCTCTTTCTCTGTCAAATAACAGAGTCTTTAAATAAATAAATATTAAAAATTTAAAAAGCAATGTTTATTCTTCCTATATGTGATGATACTGTCTGGTATTTTCTGTGTTAATCTATTTTGTCCGAATATATTTTTAGTAATGTATTTTAATTTTTATTTATTAATTTATTTATTTTGTCAGAGAGAGGGAGAGAGAGCAAGCGAGCACAGCCAGACAGAGTGGCAGGCAGAGGCAGAGGGAGAAGCAGGCTCCCCGCCGAGCAAGTAGTCTGATGTGGGACTCGATCCCAGGACGCCGGGATCATAACGTGAGCCGAAGGCAGCTGCTTAACCAACTGAGCCACCCAGGCGTCCCAAATTTTTGTTTGTTTTTAAGTCTGGCTAATATGACTGTGAAATAGGTTTCATAAACCACTAGTGGATCATTATCCACAGTTTGAAAAGAACAGTTTTATTTTTATTTTTTAAAATTTTTATTTAAATTCAATTTATTTAACATACAGTGTATTATTAGTTTCAGGGGAAGAATTTAATGATTCATTAGTGCATTTAACACCCAGTGCTCATTATGTCACGTGCCATCCTTAATGCCCATCACCCAGTTAGCCCATCCCCTGATCCCTCCCCTCCAGCAACCCTCAGTTTGTTTCCTATAGTTAAGAGTCTCTTATGGTTTGCCTCCCTCTCTGTTTTTATCTTACTTTATTTTTTTCTTCCCTCCCCCATATGTTCATCTGTTTTCTTTTTTAATCAGGTTTTTCATTTTATTTATTTATTTAATATTTTATTTAAATTCAATTTAACATATACTGTATTATTAGTTTTAAGGATAGAATTTAGTGATTCATTAGTTGCATACAACACTAAGTGCTCATTACATTGAGTGATCTCCTTACGGCCCATCCCCCAGTACCCCATCCCACCACCCACCTCTCCTCCAGGAACCCTTAGTTTGCTTCCTCAGGTGAAGACTCTTATGGGTTGCCTCCCTTTCTGCTTTCATCTTATTTTATTTTTTCCTTCCCTTCCCCTTTGTTCATCTGTTTTGTTTCTTAAATTCCACATGTGAGTGAAATCATATGGCATTTTTCTTATTCTGCCTGACTTATTTCACTTAACATATACACTATAGTTCCATCCACATTAAGGTGAGATTTCATTCTTTTGATCGCTGAGTAATATTCCGTTGTACATATATACCACATGAAGAGAATTGTTTTAAAAGACACCTCTGCAAGCGCCTCCTAATCTGTAATTATGAAATTCTGTGAACTCTTAAAGAGATCATGAGAGATAAAGCAATCTCAATCACAGCAACCATATTAAGAATATGTGGACAAAAATAAAACTGGACCATGGGCTGATTTTATTTAAAAAAAATAGTTATCAAGATCTTAAAATGGGGTAATTCTACAACTTAGATTTATACATATAAATTAGAAAGCAAACTTAAAAACAGAAGAATTGACTTTCCTTTCCTTAGCCCCTCCTTGAATTCTCCAGTCTGTTTTCTCTCTCCCTACACTTGAATCGAGTCATTCACCTAGGCCTCTCCTTTAAGGCTACAATAATATGAGTTTGTCATCCCTCCTAGAGTTTAAGGACAATACCAATAACTAAATTTCACTAAATAAATGTTTAGTAAGCACCAAAAATATGCCATTTTGTTAGAAGTTGTGTAGAAAAGAGGAGTTATAAGTGAATTCCTTCAGGGAGATGATAATTCATTTAAAATATTTTAATGAGAGCATGAACTTCTCATAGATAATAGGAAACAGGTACCCAGTTGACTCAGATGCCAGAAAATAAACAAAACAAAACAAAAAACAACTGACTGTAAATGAGGAGGTCATACATCTCAGTTTTCTCGGAACACTCACTTTGCACCTATTGCTCAAGTGTAATTGTTAGTGATAACTCTCCTTTCACTCTTAAAAGTCTGGTTTGGATAACAATTTATATGACCCTTGTAACTATAGATTACTATTATTATTTTTTTCTATTTATTTATATTTTTGGAGTCAGAGGAGGCTACAATTCTGAAATCAGGAGCCATTGATTTGTTCCCTCTGGTGGGCAGAACATAAGGAGTCCCTCATGTTCACCATCAAATCTCCACTTATGTTTTAATTGCTAAAAATTTGTGGTCCTACACTTACTAATTTATTGGCATTTTCATCTTCATATCCCATGGGCTCACTTTTTCTCCTGCAAAAGTTCTAAAACAAAATCTGTTATCTCTGTCTCCATATGCATAGGTGAGATGACTTGTAGTATTATTTAAAAGGATATTGATAATAGCATGAATAAATTCTTTCATGAGATCACATCACACTCTTTGGGGTCAGTCCTTTACCTCATACTTCTTTGTCCCTTTCAAAGGTAGATACCCAGCCCCGAGAATATAGCCGAGAGATAATCTATGCCTGTGCAGAGGCCGAGGCTATGATATAAAGTGACTATGAACAAATTTATAGTCACTGATTAGGCAACTGCTAAATGCCATGATTCCTGGCCATTTATTCATTGATTTATCAAGCAGTGTGATCCATTTCCTCCTCCCGTTTCTGGACAACCGGGAAGGAGTGATAAAACCAACTGTTGGCCAAGTAGGAGACTACAGGAAAGATTAGGGGCCAGTTAGCATCATTAAGCAAGCAATGTAGACTAAAAGTTAACTACCAAAACAAAAGGGCTTTCAGTCTGCGATGTATCTTTTTTTTTTTTTTTAATTTATTTGACAGACAGAGATCACAAGTAGGCAGTGAGGCAGGCAGAGAGAGATGGAGAAGAGCCTGCTTCTGAAATAGGTCTTAAAGATTACTGTATTCTATAATGAAAACTATAACATCCTAAATTCTTCTCTTCAATGTCAGGGGTCACTGAAGTTTAGAATTTAGATCTAGCATTATAAACCCACCATTACATGGAGGAACTCAAGCACCCAAAAACAAAAGTAAAAAACAGGAGGCAAACAAACAAATCAGCCACAAATATGATCAAAATCCAAACCAATATGTGTTCCTTATATTGTTGATGAGCACTGTGGTAGATTTTACTAGAATGGTCCAAGGTGTAGATGGACAGGAGATAATAAGTACACTGAAATATATGAGTATTGCCAAATGCTGGGTCAAGCACAACTTTGGTGAGTCGAGGACTTATAAATTCTTGGAAAAGTGCCTTTTAATGTAATCCTATCAGATAGTATTTTGGTCAGTGGTTGAGTGATTCAAGGGAGATAAACTTTTCTTGAAAAATGAATGAGGAAAAATAAAGTTCTGCTTTCATCCTATGTTAATAAACTTATTAGGTTTATTTGAAAAGCTCCAGGTGAGCAAGCATAGTGGGGTGAATGGTGTTTGCTCCCCCAACAGTATGTCCATGTCCAAATCCTCAGAAGTTGGGAATACAAGCTTGTTTGGAAAAGGGATCTTTACAGACAAAATTAATGATCTCAGAATGAAATTATCTTAGATTATCTTAGTGGGCTCTGAATCCAATGATGAAAAAGAGACATCTTCTAAGAGAAATGCAAAGGGAGATTCAACACAGACAGCAGAAGAGATGTACAGAGAAAAAGAGAATCCAAGTACAGATGGAGACAGAGATGTAGTGATGCAGCCACAAGCCAAGGAACTTCTGGAGCCACCAAAAAGAGTCCAAGAAGGATTCTCCCTTAGAGGCTGTAGAGAGAGTACAGTTATGCCAACATCTTGATTTTGGACTTGTGGCCTTCAGAACTATGAATGAATCATTTTCTATTGTCTTGAATTACTGAGTTTTTGGAAAACGTTTTAATGGCTGCATAAGTCATAAACACAGCAAGGGCAATGAGAATTATTGTTTTCTCTCCTACTATACCCAACAATTAAATTGCTATTGTGCATTGAACTCCGTTGTTTTCCAGAATCATTTTCTATAAGCAGGGACTTCGTTTAGTCAGATGAATGCTGGGCTTGGTAAAACTACAAAATGAGGTTGTTGTATCTACTTTTTCCCCTGATGAAGGTGAGTGGGAGTGAGGATAATTTATCTACATTATTTCCATTAGAGGAGAACACAGTAGCATGGCAGGAAATAAAAAGACTTCTTAGAACAGTTTTCTTTATTAAAAATAATAGGAAAGACTCTATTAACAAGTAGTAATTTATTAACCCAGAGTTCATGTGTCTGTTATGCATTTGTAAGTATTATTCTTCCATGGTGGAAGGCAGACATCCAAACACTTCCAGAATAAACATTCATTCTTGATAGTGGCTCAAAATAAAGGAGGACCTAGAAAGAAGAGTTCACACATCTCTTTTCACTCTACCCAAGTTCTTAAAGAAAGAAGCTTCTGGGTGAGTATAAATGTTTCAGAGTAGCGTGTCTGCCAAATAGTAAGTGAGGAGATAAAACAGATTATTCCAATATAGCCATTGCATTATTTAACGTGACTAATTGAATAACAAGTATTTGCACTACAATGTTTTCCAGTAAGTCAACCAAAAAGACCCATCATTTGACTTAATTTTTTAAAAAATTAATTAACTCATTAATTAAAGTAGATTCCATGCCCAATATGAGGCTTAAAGTCGTGGCCCTGAGATCAAGAGTCACACCCTTTATTGACTGAGCCAGCCAGGCACCTGGAAACTTTTTAATCAGAAATTTTCTAATGTTTCCTATTAATGATAATAAAGGAATGAATCTAAACATTAGCAGGGGAAAAATTTCTACAGTAGGACATGTCAGTAGTCATGATCTTAAGACACTATGTTCAATAAGATGTTCAAAAGGAGAAGACCTGTCTGGACTACACTGAGAGCCAAGGTTTTCCTGCCAATGGATAGAGAAAAAATCTTGGTATCTCTGATGTTCACCATGAGCCTTAGGGAAACATACCAATATTGTGTTCTTTGCAACACTTTTGATCCAACAGCCATACTTTCTGGTGTTGGGGAAGAAACATTTTTTTTCTACCCTTCAAAATTCTTTTGGTTTCTCTTAAGAATTAAATTGACATGAGAAAGATTAACAAGAGAAAATAAAATTTAGTTATGTATGTATGGGGAATCCACATAAACATGAGTGTCTGAAGGCAGTCAGGCAAAATGAGGTTCTACAATGAGTAGAAGGAGGTAGCAGTCTGGTGCTTTAATGAGAAGGAAGAAAATTCACAGGAATAGTGGACAGAATAAATGTTTTGTAAACAAGTGTTTGCTGGGTTTTATAGCCATAATGGGAAGCAAAGAGGAGTTTAACAAAAAGACTTTGCTAAATTTCTGTCTACACACTTAGTTATAATATATTATAGTTCTCTATTGTAATAGCTCTCTTTCTGTATCAGGTTATCTATCTAGATAAATTCTTCTTGGCATTTGGGGAAGGTTAGATTTTCTTCCTGAACCTCTGTTGTTTCTTAAATATAATCAGCCTAAAATAATCCACATGCCAAAGAGACACATTTTGGGGTGGCAATATAGCTCACCTATAGAGGACTAATGGTAAGCATGCGGATTTATCTACAAGTATGTTCATCTCAATGATATTTACTAATAGCTGAAAAGTCTAAACAAGTTAACATCCTGATATGGAGGTTAACTAAATAATTTCCTATCTAGGTTATAGAAAAATTAATTAATTTTTAAAAATTACAGAGATCTATATTTATTGAGCTATTGAAAGGGCAGATTAAAGAGTATTAATTACTGCATCATCTCAATTTTGTTAGAAATATATGTGCACGAAAAATAGACTAGAAAAATTTATACTATATGGATATTGTGACTTATAATAAGAAATATATATTTGGTCTTTGACCCAGTTCCTGGAATAGATTTTTTTTTATTTAATTTTTATTTTTTGTAGTGTTCAATGATTCATTAGTTGCATATAACACTCAGTGCTCATCACAACATGTCCCCTCCTTAATAGCCATCATGTGGTATTAACAGGACTCATCCCCCTCCCTTCTCTAACCCTCACTTTGTTTCCTGGAGTCCAGAGTCTCTCATGGTGTGTTTCCCTCTCTTGATTTCTTCTCATTCAGTTTTCCCTCTCTTCTCCTATGGTTCTCTGTGTGAGTCCATCTTTTTCACATATAAGTGAAACCATATGATAATTGTCTTTCTCTGTTTGACTTACTTCAGTTAGTATAATCCCCTCCAGCTCCATCTATATCAATGCAAATGATAGGTATTCATCGTTTCTGATGGCTGAGTAATATTCTGTTGTATATATGAACCATATCTTCTTTATCCATTCATCTGTTGATAGACATCTCAGCTCCTTCCACAATTTGGCTATTGTGGACATTGCTACTATGGACAGTGGTGTGGGGTGCCCTTTCTTTTCACTACATCTGTATCTTTGGAGTAAATACCTAGTAGTGCAATTGCTGGGGTCTGTACTGTTTTTCAGAGTGGCTGTACCAATTTGCATTCCCACCAACAGTGCAAGAGGGTTCCCCTTTTTCCAGATCCTTGCCAATATTTATTGTTTCCTGTCTTGTTAATGTTTGCCATTCTAACTGGTGTAAAGTGGCATCTCTTTGAGATTTTGATTTGTATTTCCCTGATGGGTAGTGATGTTGAACATTTTTTCATGTGTCTGTTAGCCATTTGTAATAATGCCTTCTTTGGAGAAGTGCCTATTCATGTCTTCTGCCTGTTTCTTGATGGATTATTTGTTTTTTGAGTGTTGTTTGATAAGTTCTTTATAGATCTTGGATACCAGCCCTTTATCTGTAATGTTATTTGCAAATATCTTCTGTCACTTGGTGGGTTACCTCTTAATATTGTTGATGGTATCCTTTGCTGTGCAGAAGCTTTTTATCTTGCTGGCACAGATTTTCTAAAGCCTTTGGAATTTCCTGTGATAAAGACCATATTTTGATATGTTAATGAGTGACTTTCGGAAAGCCCATAGGTAAGCTAAGCATAGTTACTAGCTGCCTGGTGAATCATCCAAGTGATTAAAGAGCTAGAAATTTTTAGTACCTATCCCTCCCTCCAGGGAACGGACAAGGGCCTGAAAGTGGAAACAGTCACCAATACCCAAAGATTTAATAAATCATGCCTCTTTAATGAAACCTCCATAAAACCCCAGTGGGAAGTGTTCAGAGATCTTTAGGGTTGGTGAACACCTGGGGGTTGAAGAGAATTATGCACCTGGAGAGGGCATGGAACATCTGTATTTTTTCCTATACCTTGCTCTATGCACCAATTACATCTGGCTATTCCTGGTTTTATCCTTTTTTTTTTTTTTTAATAAACCAGTAATCTAGTAAGTATAATGTTTCTCTGAGTCCTGTGAGCCTCTCTAGCAAATTAATTGAACCTAAGTAGGAATTTCTAGAAACTTCTGACTTATAGTCAATTGGTCAGAAGTACTGGTAACAATCTGGACTTGGAACTGGTGTCTGAAGTGGGGAAAGGTGGCTATCTTGTAAGACTGAGCTCTCAACCTGTAGAAACTGGTTATCTCTAGGTAGATGGTACCAGAACTGAGTTGAACTGCAGGACACCCAGTTGGTGTCCTATAAGTGTTGTTATGGGGAACCCTCCCCCTTACCCCTCCAACCCACCCCTCTATCTACAACATTGTAATTTGTACCAGAACCAATTTACTAGGCCATGTGTGATTATAAGTCTGACCAATTATATATATTGATGTGCATGTGGCTCTGTGAGAGGTAACATGTTCCACTTCATAAAGACATGGGAATAACACATAATAATTAATCATCTTGTTGAATAACCCTGAATCTCAACAAGGCTTCTTTTGTTTACCATCCCACTTCTGGTGTTTTGTGATTAATGCTCTATAGGACCAAATCTTAAAAAGGAATATATTTTGCTAACCTCAACTTCATAATGTGTTTGTTTGTTTCCTTGTTAGTTTATTTAACTTCTAATGAAGAAGAAACCTTGGGAAGGAAAAACAAATAAAACCCTTACTGAATAATCATGTCATACTGTTAATGGTTAATTCAATTATATGCATCACAGACCTATATCTAATCTGATAAACACTATTCATCTTTTCTCTAGAAAAATACACATACACAAAACTTTGTATACAATTTTGGGGAGAAAGTGGTGTTCATGAACTGTTTGATGCCCATCACAAGTCATTTTCCTTAAATCAGATTAGGAACTCCTTTGCTAAATAACCTTTGAGATACTTTCTAGTTGTGTTCTAGACTAAGACAAATGTCGGTCTTGTATCCCTGCCTGTTCATGGCACTAGTCACTTTTTTATCTTTGCAACAAATCCTTATAATGGAAGAAAAAAATTGAATGGCAATCCTCCCTGATTGTTTCAGACTCTGGAAACTTGGATGTGTAGCTCTATCTCCATGATTTCCAACTAACTTACTTATAAAAGAAATAAATTGTTCATATGAGAACTTCCATTGTTTGATTATGAGGATATGTATTAAATAAATGATACATATCTACATATCTGTGTCCACCTAGCTACAACAAGAATATGTGATCACTTTCAATGTTAAGCAAGCTCACACCCAATGAACATATAATGACATGTTTAGAATTCTCTTAGCCACACATACCTAAATTCCTATGATTCACACATACCTAAATTCCTATTAGAGAGACAAGTTAGGGAAACTTACTCAGGAGGGCCTGGGTGAATTTCCCTGCTGGAAAAAGAAAAGAAAACAAAACAAAACATCTTACTACCCCAAAGAAGGACTGGGAGTACATGGAGGGAAAACTGTGAAGCTAGAAGAACTGGAAAAGGCTACAGATTTGTGGGGATGACCCCTATTCATGATCCAGCCAATGTGAACTGGTAAAATTATTGAAGTACAAAATGCTAGATTAGGAGGGGATTCTTTTTCCCTGATACAAAGACACAAAGAAGCTAAATTTTATCTTTAGCCTGCCTTGGGGAGAACTAAGTAAGAGAGAATGGACACAGAGGTAAAAACAGGAAGTCCTGGAAAGAATTTATCGAAACTTGTGCAGGGCCTGGAATGGAATTCCAAGTTTCATCAAGACTCTGAAGGGTGTTGGGACTTAACTGACTCCTAGATTGCATATTTTTGATATTTAAATTATAAATGCTTGATTCATTTATAATTCAGATGTGTTCTTTTAAGGGAGAAATACTTGGCTTTGAGAACTCTAATATAGTTATATGTGCTGCCTAAATTTAGGCATATTATGTAATTCCCCACAACTTCTGGGCTTTCTTTGCTGTGGGTGTTTTTCTCTAGTAGTTGAAGGTGAACAAGGCACTTGGAAGAAGGCAATGGAAGCTCTACATCCTTGTTCAAAATTAGTTAAATGAGGCTCCATAAGTGTCTTTGGTTCTTTTTATAAATAATTGTCTCTATCCAGAGGCTAGTGTTGGCTAAGGCCTGTTCCTCTTGAATGTAAAAATTGCATTGCAGGATAATTACTCAGGGTCCTACCATTCCCCTTAATGGTCTGGAGATTCATCTCCCTCACAGGTGACTTTCTAGCCACTTGATCACCCTTAAATTGATAGCCCCAGATTCTGGGTTTTCTACCTTGCTGGAAAGGACTGCCTTGGTTTCTGCTAAAATCAAATTTTGGTTTGTAAGAGGTTGCTGCAAGGAAGTAATAGGAAGAAAATAGAATGTATAACATAAAAACAACTATAAAATACCTAGGACATCTTTCTCCAATTTTACTATTTAAATTATCACATAATATAGCCACCTTTAGTATACAGTTATTTTAATTTTAGCACATGTATAGATCTGTGGAAATATCACCACAATCAGGACACAGAACAGTTCCATTATCTGCCTTTCCCCACCCCTCCCAAAGTCCCTGGTGCTATTTATTTCTTTATAATTAGATTCTCACCCAGCAGGTAACCTTTGGAAACTACTTATCTAATCACCATTAGTTTAGTCTTGCCTGTTTAAATATTATACATATGGAACAATACAGTATGAAACTCAGCATTTTTCACTTAACATGCCTTTGAGATTCATCCAAATTGTTCTTTGTATTTATAACTCATTCTTTATTATTGCTGAGTGGTATTCCACTATAAGGATTTACTACAGTTTATTTATTCATTCACGCAGTAAAGGGCATTTGGGTTGTTTCCAGTTCGGGGATATTACAAATAAAACTATTAGGAACACTCAAGCACAGGATTTTGTATGAATGTATATTTTCATTTTTCGAGAGAAAATAATCAGGAATGGAATTACTCACTTAAGACTTGTGGGGGGAAATGTAGTGGGTGAAATATTCACAAATTATTTCTAATAAATCTCCACTTTTCCTCTAGAAATTCTATTTTTATTAATTTTTTTAATCTTTGTGCTCAATGCAAAGATGAAAGACTACAAAAACAAGATATACTTGAGAATTTAGACACTATCACAAATCACTAAAAAGTCACACTTGTCTCTGATTATCCAAGAATATTTGGGGGGAAAATTGCCAACTTACTGCAGAGGGGAATCAATAAATCAAAGATAATGAATGGTAAATAGTTCATTATCAAGGAAATGGGTAGTTTCTTTTTTTTTAAGATTTTATTTACTTATTTGAGAGAGATAGGGAGATAGTGAAAGAGAGCATGAGCAGGGGGCAGGGAGAGGGAGAAGCAGGCTGCTCCGTGAGCACGGAGCCCAATGCCAGGCTCCATTCCAGGACCCTGGGACCATGACCTGAACTGAAGGCAGATGCTTAACTCACTGGGCCCACCCAGGCACCCCAGTTTCATTCATTTTCAGGAAAAAAATAGGCCTGATATTTCTAGCCTTGGGGAGAGAAGGAGCTGTCATAAATCCACAAAAGAAAACTTCTCAGGTTTCTATGGTTAGGAGTCTTTAAGGATTGGGTAGAAGGAAAGCTTACTCTACTTAAAGATTTCAAGAAATTGATTTTTTTCAAGAGTAATATAGGGATACATCAGTGATACTGTGCAAATTAGATGTTTAGTGAGGGTCTCTTCATTGTTTATCATATTTTTTATACATACAAGGAACTCAGCATTTACTAAAAAGACATAAATGTTCAGGGGTACCTGGGTGGCTCAGTAGGTTAAGTACATGATTTCAGTTAAGGTCATGATCTTAGGGTTGATTTCAGTTCAGGTCATGATCTCAGGGTTGTGAGATTGAGTCCCACATTAGGATCTGCACTGGGTGTGGAGCCTGCTTAAGGTTCTCTCTTTCCCTCTCTTCCCTTACCCACCTCCCCCCACTAAAATAAAAGAGAAGAATAAAAATGAAAAGATATAAAGTTTCATGTTTGACTAGGGCATTATAAACTTTAAACTTGTAAGTTATTCCGGGACATTTCTGTTTTCTGGCTTGACATTATACAATGCAATTCATCTACAAATTAAACATTGTGGAAGAACCCAACTTTTACAGAATTCCTATTTATAGACTTAAGTGCATTAAACTTTTTCCTACAATCTTACCCTCAAATGACCTTTTCTTACTTCCTTCTTCCTCCTCCCCTCCTCTTCCTTCCCCTCCCCTCTCTCATCCTCTTTTCTTCTCTTTCAGTTTTCTGAGTGCCAAAAAATGGATAGATTTTACTGAAAAGACCATCCTATTTAACCCATAAAACAACGAAAACAACCCTTGCATGCTTTTTTTTTTTTTTTTTTTTTT
>ML101372.1:9108-76154 GCA_003697995.1 Taxidea taxus jeffersonii
TGTGTGTGTGTGTGTGTGTGTGTGTGTGTGTGTGTGTGTGACTATGTGGGTGGTCAGTGTTGTTTTGGTGTGATATGAATCTGACAGGTGTTGACTTGAGGTGTGTTTCCCTGGGTGTGTTGAATAGGTGGTTGCCCCTCTGGGCAAGAAGTGTGTTGAGTACATGCAGTTCATTGGTCACATGGATGTGGTGTGTGTCTTGTGTGCATTGGCGTGTTATGAAAGTTTGTTTCCGATGGTGGCTATTGGGTGTTTCTCTAGTGCATAAGGGTGCGGAGCAGGTCGTGTGTATGTATGACATCCATGCACTATGCTAGTGGGGTATGTGTTGTGGGTGGGTTGTTTGTATCTTCGTTTCTAGTGTGTGTGGGGTGTTGTTTTGGGTGGACTTGGTGTGCTGAGTTTGGTGTCCCTGTGGTGTGTGCATGGTGTGTGTGGAGGGGTTCTTTGAATATAGTCTCCTTGGAGTATGCTTGTGGGAGGTGGGTAGTGTGCATAAGGAATCGTGGTGTGTGTGGTGTTTGTGCTGTGTGTGCATGGTGTGCTTCTGGGTGGGATTAGCATTGAGCGTTTCTGGAATACATGGGGTGTGTGTTGTTACGGGACCAGTGCATATTTAGTGTATGCGTGTGATTTATGCTGTCTATGCCATGTTCATTGTATTGTTGAATGTATGGCTGTGTGTTGATTTTGGAATGATTTCACTGTGCATGTTTGTAGATGTCTGGTGTGTCTGATAGTAATATGCCGATCTCCTGTGGTCCGTGTGGGGTGATTTAAGCTGTGTGTGAGGGGTAGAGGTATGGCATGTAGGCAGTGTGTATGGGGAGTGTGGAAGTTGTATGTGTAGTGAATTCTTTGTTGCTTTATGGGTGGGTGTTAGGGGAATAATTGACGAGATTGTCCATAGGGGAGTGTAGTGTGTCTGCAGTGCAGTGGTGCGTTTGTGTTTGTATGGGTGGTGTGTGTTGGGGATCTTTGTTATGTGTGCAATAGGGATAGTGGGTATGTAGCACGGGTGGTGTGTTTGGTCGCAATGATGTCGGTAGGTGTGTGTGGTCTATATGTTGTCTGGGTCATGTCTCTGCGTTTTCATTTGTTTTTTGTTTTGTTTTTGTTTATTTATTTATTTATTTATTTATTTATTTATTTTTGTCAGAGAGAGAGAGAGAGCAGGAGAGAGCACAGGCAGACAGAGTGGCAGGCAGAGGCAGAGGGAGAAGCAGGCTCCCTGCCGAGCAAGGAGCCTGATGTGGGACTCGATCCCAGGACGCTGGGATCATGACCTGAGCCGAAGGCAGCCGCTTAACCAACGGAGCCACCCAGGCGTCCCATGTCTCTGTGTTTTGAGATGCACATGTGCAAAAGGTATCAACGATAATTGGTATGAATCCGTTGGGTGTGTGTTCTACAGGTGGTTTCATCATGGGTGTGTGTGGTGTTTTGGCTGGGAATAGTTTGGACAGTATGGGGTGTGTGTGCTATAGGGATGGCGTGTGTGGGTGCTGAGATGTGCCTCTTAGGGAGCTGTTCCCTACGTCTGCTGTCTTTCTGGTCTGTTTTTGCGTGAGTGTGTACATTATGAGTCCTCTGTGTGGTGTTCATGGGTATTCACAGTCATGTGTGAGTGTGGTATATGGGTGGTTCCTGTCTCTGGATGACTTACTCGTGTTGATGCTGCAGGTGTGATGTGTCTCTGAGTCTTCTGGGTATCGTATGTTCCATTCCTGGAATTTCTGAGTCGAATGCATGTTTGGTCTTATAGTACTGTTTTGGGGTTTTTGGGTGTGCCGTGCCTGTGGTGTGGTGTGGTCATGGGTGATGTCTGCCTGTGTGTTTGTGTCAAGTGTGCTCTATATTTCGTATTTGTGGAGTGCATGCCTGTAGGCTTTGTGTGTTTGTTTGTCAATATGTGCCTGTGCCATACATGTTTTCTGTGACGGGTGTGTGGGATGTATCTGAGAGGTGTAGGTGAGGGGAACGTGTCATCCATGAGGTAGTAGGGTGCTGTCTGTTGTGCGTGTGAGTTTCAGAAGGCTTTGGGCTCTGTGTGCCTTCTCTGTGTTTGTGTGTATTATTGATTTTCAGTGCAGGTGATCTCTATAAGTAGGTTGTATAGGGTGTTTTGGGTGTGACTGTGTTGGATGTGAGGTCGATGGAATGTGTGGTTATGGTGTATGTCTCCTATGGATGGTTTTGGATGGGTGTGTGTAGAGGAGGTGTGTGGCGTGCATTGTATGTGTTCCACGCATTGTGAGTGTGTGTTCGTGGTAAACGAAGGAAGTGTTTTCAATGATTCCCTGATAAGCGTGTGCTACGTGTGTTCTGCGAGAGTCCTGGGTGTGGAACATATGACACCCAATGGTGTATGTTGCATCTGGCCACTGCGTTTGGTGACGGGGTTGTCATTTGCATTCTGTGTGTGTGGTATAGGTGTACTGTGCATGCTATATATTCTGTGTGTTTTCTGGGCGACGTGTAAGTCCAGTATATATGTGTGTGCCATGTGTAGGAGTGGTGTGGGTATGGTGTCTGCAAAAAAAGTGTGTGCTCCTGGTGTAGCGTATGGGTGTAGGTTGTCTGTGTGCTTTGGGTGTGATCTACTGGTAGGGTGTCAGCAGGCTATGAGTTGTGTATTGTGTGTACCTGTGGTATGTGCTGTTGGTGTGGGATGGAATGTGTCTCTGTCCATGGATGTTGTTGGGGCCATGGGGGTGCGCCCCAGTTTGTGATATGCAGTGAGAGAGGGGATGTGTATGGTGTTGTATGGCTAATTGTCGGTGCACTACCCACAGGACCTTCTGCAGCGCTGCGCAGGTTTGGAGGACCATCACTTTGAGGGCGGATATCAGATATCACTTATGATGGTTGAACACAGAAAACAAGCGAGAATTCCTAAAATCTGGGGCTATTGTTTATGAGTGAGAGCTCCATGACCACTTAATGTGAGCCAAATGCAGTGGAAAATATGGAAGGCTATGGGAGTGCCTATTAAGGGGATCCACAGAGGCTCTGATACAAACTGAAAATTCAACCAGGGATGGAGAAAACTCTTTGTTTCCCCTAGGCCCAACAATGAAGCCAACTCCCATTCAAACTGCTCATTTGGACTGGACACAACTGAATCCTGCTAAGCCTCCTCAGAAACCTGAAGTTCCCAGGTGTTCCAGGTGTTCTGAAACCCAATTTGGAAGGGACTCACAGTGCCACATAGCCACAGCCCTGAGAAGGCTGTGGGTGACTCCTCTTTCATGTGAGCCTATTGCTTTTTGACATGGACACGGAATGATTCGTCAGGATCCTCTCATTCCAGAAAAAGAGAACAGTATAGGAGCACCTATGGCCTTGGTGGGCTAAGTAAGTATCTGACTCTCAGTTGCAGCTGAGGTCACTCTCTCATGGATAGGGCGATGGAGCATCCTTGTCCTGGTGTGTGCTGTGTGGGGAACCCACACGAAGATTCTCTCCCACTGCCACTCCCTCGAGTCATGCCCATTCCTCATCTGTCTCTCTCAAACAAATCAATGGTGTTCAGAATGGAACCACTAGCACAGTCTCCCAACCAGTTGGCGCTGTCAGGTCTCAGAAACCAATATGGGTTTGGGCGAAAGGGAAATCTCAATGGGCTCAATCAGAGAGTTGGTCAGCAAGAGGCTTCCATTCTTCTTTTAGAATGAGAGAGACCATGTATGGCCTTTGATATTTCTCCTCCCTTCAGGCCAGGGACTAGAGAAAGCAGCATTCATGGAAAGGTTGTGATTCCTCTCTCTGGAAGCTCCTGGGATTGCAAAAGTGCCATTGGTCAATATTCACTGAACGCTCTGAAATATCCCTCCCCAGGACCAGCAGAAGAGTCTGCCCGCCCTTGCCCTGTGATCTTCAGAATGGAGGCATCAGAGTTAGTCAAAGAGTAGATCCAGCTGACCAGGCATAACACTACTTACTCCACACAGCCAAGGAGCATGCAGTCTCAAGAAGAGGCAGCAGATTCCTTGGCGATATCTGACATTGACTCATCTCACCGGGCACACGACCACAACAGAAAATTGCCATCCGACCACTGAGTGCTGGCTATATCAGTGACAGCTGCATAGGCCACAAATGTGAACCAAGGGAAGACTGGAAATTCAGCAAGCTTAGGAGAATGGCCCAGGAGGGCTAATGTCATCCAATCCATTGGGAATGAAACAAATCGGACACCTCTTTTAACTTTGTTTCCCTTGGCTACAGCAATGTGACCAGGTGTCTCTGAATACCTCTGGACCAGACTCTGCTGACATATTCCAGTCCCCTATCCCTGCCAATGTCCAGGTAGTTCTGAGACAAAATTGCAAACAGATCCCAGGGCCCAACTAATTGCACAGGCCCAGGGGCTCGACCAGCCTCCTGGCTAACTGAGACATAGTTTTCCAAGGCCTCAAGCCTGAAGCTAGTATGGAAAGAGAACCCAATGGATGGAAGGGGATACAGAGTGCCAGAATTTTTAGTAGAGATGAGAATGTGATGTAGTCCAAAAGGAAGACTAGCACACTTTCCCAGAGAGCTCACCATATCAGAAGTAAGAAACAGCTGTGGGCTTGGGAAAAGGGGACCTCCATTGGCTACACCTGGAAGCCAGGTCAGCAAGCCGACTGGAATCTTCCTGCCCAAAGAGAATGGAAGCTTCTGGCCCTGGCTCCTTTTCCTGTCCTTACCATCGCTGAATACACATAAGAGTGGCTCAGGGAGAGCAGGGGTGCTTTGTGGGGCAACCCTCAATTGTTTGGATCTGGTACTCAATGCACCCTATCAAGCAAGGGCTCTTTCATATCATGCCCTGCCATGCAGCATTCTGTGTATGTGTGAACAATCCTTTCTTCCTAATGAAAGCATGTCAATCTGCCTGAGGTAAGGAAACAACCTGGGTATTCATAAGCAGGCTGACAACAACCAACAAGGAATTAAGCAGGAATGTGTTTGTACGTGTGTGTGTGGGGGGTGTTTTTGTGGGTGTGTGAAAGCCTCGTTGCTCTTTCTATGATTAATGTTTGGTGGTGCTGGGTGTGTTTGTGTGTGTGTGTGTGTGTGTGTGTGTGACTGTGTGGGTGGTTGGTGTTGTTTCCGAGTGATATGAATCTGATTGGTGTTCTGACTTGAGGTGTGTTTTCCTGGTGTTTTGAATAGGTGGGTGCATCTATGGGCTAGAGGTGTGTTGAGTACAGGCAGTTCATGGTTCTCATGGATGTAGTATGTGTGTTTTGTGTCTTGTGTTGCACGTGGCGTTGTTGTGTGATGAAGGACTGTTTCCAATGGTGGCTATTGGGTGTTTCTCTAGTTCATATGGGTGGGGAGTAGGGGGTGTGTATGTATGATATCCATGCAGTGTGATAGTGGGGTATGTGCTGTGCATGGGTTGTTTTTATCTTTGTTTCTGCTCTGCTGTGTGTGCACTGTAGTATTGGGTGAACACTGTGTGCTGAGTTTGGTATACCTGTGGTGTGTGCATGGTGTGTGTGGCGGGGTGCTATTGAATATGGTCTCTTTGGGGTACGCTTAGGGGAGCTGGGTGGTGTGCAATGGAATCGTGGTTTTGTGTGGTGTTTGTGCTGTGTATGCATGGTGTGCTTCTGGGTGGGATAAGCATTGTGCGATTCTGGCATACATGGGGTGTGTGTTGTTACGGGACCAGTGCATATGTAGTGTGTGCATGTGATTTATGATGTCTGTGAAGAGTACATTGTATTTTTGAAAGTATGGCTGTGTGTTGACTTTGGAATGGTTTCAGTGTGCGCGTTTGTAGATGTCTGGTGTGTCTGAGAGTAATACGCCGATCTCCTGCGCTCCATGTGTGGTGATGTGAGCTGTGGGTGAGGGGTAGAGTTATGGCATGTAGGCATTGTATATTGGGAGTGTGGGTGCTGTATGTGTAGTGAATTATTTGTTGCCTAACGGGTGGGTGTGAGGGGAATATGTGACGAGATTGTCCATAGGGGAGTATAGTGTGTCTGCAGTGCGGTGGTGCCTTTGTGTTTGTATGGGTGGTGTGTGTTGGAGATCTGCATTATGTGTGGAATAGGGAGAGTGTGTATGGAGCACGAGGTGGTGTGTGTGGTCACGATGATGTGGGTAGGTGTGTGTGGTCTATATGTTCTCTGGGACAAGTCTCTGTGGTTTGAGATGCACATGCGCAAAATGTGTCAACGATGAGTGGTATGAATAGGTTGGGTGTGTGTTCTACAAGGGGTTTCAGTGTGGGTGTGCGTGGTGTTTCTGCTGGGAATTGTTTGGACGGTATGAGGTGTGTGTTTGTGCTGTAGGGATGGCGTGTGTTGGAGGTGTGATGTGCCTCTGAGGGAGGTGTTGCCTACGAATACTGTCCTTCTGGTGTGTGTGTGCATGAGTCTGTGCACTATGAGTACTCTGTGTGGTGTTCATGGGTTTTCACAGTCACGTGTGGTATATGGGTGTTTCCTGCCCTGGGTGAATTAACCGTGTTGGTGCTGCAGTTTGGTGTGACTCTGAGTCTTTTGGGTATCGCGTGTCCCGTTCTGGAATTTCTGGGTGGTATGCATGTTTGGTCTTGTAGTCCCGTTTTGGGGTTCCTGGGTGTGTCGTGCCTGTGGTGTGGAGTGGTCATGGGTGATGTCTGCCTGAGTGCATGTGGCAAGTGTGCTGTGTATTTCGTATTTGTGGACTGCATTCCTGTAGGCTTTGTCTGTGTGTGTTTTTCAATGTGTGAAGTGCCATACGTTTTGTGTGTGACGGGTGCATGGGATGTATCTGAGAGGTGTCGGTGAGGGGAACGTGTTGTCCATGAAGTAGTTAGGTGCTGTTGGTTGTGCGTGTGAGTTTCAGAATGCTTTTGGCCTTTTGTGCCTTCTCTGTGTTTGTGTGTATTATTGATGTTCTGTGCAGGTGATCTCTATGGGTAGCTTGTATAGTATGTTTTGGGTGTGACTGTGTTGGACTTGAGGTCGACGGAATGTGTGTGTATGGTGTATGTCTCCTGTGGATGATTTGGAATGGGTGTGTGTAGAGCAGGTGTATGGCGTGCATCGTGTGTGTTCCACGCATTGTGAGTATGTGTTTGTGCGTGTGTGTTTGTGGTGAACATCCAGAGAGTTCTCTAGGATTCCCTGATAGGCGTGGGCTACGTGAGTTCTGTGAGAGTCCTGGGTGTGGCACATATGACACCGAATGGTGTATGTTGCGTCTGGCCTCTGGGTTTGGTGACGGGGTGGTCATTTGCATTCATGTGTGTGTGGTGTAGTTGTGCTGTGCATGCTGTGTATTCTGCATGTTTTCTGGGTGACGTGTAAATCCAGTGTATATGTGTGTGCCCTGTGTAGGAGTGGTGTGCGTGTGGTGTCTGCCCAAAATGGTGTGCTCCCAGTGTAGCGAATGGGCACAGGTTGTATGTGTGCTTTGGGTGTGATCTATTGGTGCTGGGTCGGCAGGCTATGGGTTGTGCATGTGTGTACATGAGGTATGTGCTTTTGGCATGTGATGGAATGTGTCCGTGTCCGTGGATATTGTGGCGGCTGTGGGGTGTGCCTCGGTTTGTGTGATATGCAGTGAGAGAGGGAATGTGTTTGGTGATTGTACGGCTAATCATCAGTGCACTACCCACAGGAACTTACGAAGTGCCTGCACGGTGTTGGAGGACCATTGATTTGGGGGGGGTATCAGACATCACTAATGGTCCTTGAACACAGAAAACAAGTGAGAATTACTCAAAATCTGAGACGATTGTCTGTGGGTGAGAGCTCCATGACCCCTTAATGTGAGCCAAGACAGAGAGGGACTATGGGAGTGCCTATTAAAGGGATCCAAACAAGCACAGAAACAAGCTGAAAAATCAACCGGAGATGGAGAAAAGTGTTCCCCTAGGCCCAAAAAGGAGGCCAACTCGCATTCAAACTGCTGATTTGGACTGGACACACCGTTTCCTGCTGAGCCTCTTCAGAAACCTGCACTTTCCAGATGTCACAGGTGCTCTGAAATCCAATATGTAAGGGACCCGCAGTGCCACATAACCACAGTGCTGAGAAGCCTGTGGGTGACTCCTCTTTCTGTGAGCCTATCCGTCTTTGACACGGACATGGAATGATTCGTTAGGATCCTCTCGTTCCAGAAAAAGAGAAGAGGATAGGAGCACCTGGTGGGCTCGGTGGGCTAAGTATCTGACTCTCGGTTGCATCTGAGGTCATGATCTCATGAGTAGGGCGATGGAGTGTCCTTGTCCTGGTGCGTGATGTGTGGGGAGCCCACACGAAGATTCTCTCCCTCTGCCACTCCCTCAAGACATGCCCACTCCCCATCCATCTCTCTCACACCAATCAACAATGTTCAGAATGGAACCACTAGCCCAGTATCCCAACGTGTTGTCTTTGTCGGGTCTAAGAATCCACTCTGGGTTTGGGCAAAGGGAAATCTCCATGGGCTCTACCAGAGAGCTGGTCAGCAAAAGGCTTCCATTCTTCTTTTAGAAAGAGAGGGACCATGTCTGGCCTTAGATATTGCTCCTGCCCTTCAGGCCAGGGGCTAGAGACAGCAGTCATTCAGGAAAGGTGGTGATTCCTCTCTCTGGAAGCTCCTGGGTTTGCGACTGGGCCTTCAGTCAATATTCACTGAACACTCTGAAAGAGCTCTCACCAGGACCGGCAGAATCGTCTGCCTGCCCTTGCCCTCTGTTCTTCAGATAGGAGGCATCAGAGTGAGACAAAGAGTAGAGCCAGCTGACCAGCCATAACACTACTTACTCCATGCAGCCAAGCAGCATGCAGTATCAAGAAGGGGCAGCAGATTCCTTGGCGATATCCAACACTTTCTGTTCTCACTGAGCACACGACCACAACAGAAACTTGTCACTGACCACTGAGTGCTGGCTGTCTTAGTGACAGCTCCATTGGCCACCAATGCGAACCAAGGGAAGGTTGCAAATTCAGCAATCTTAGGAGAATGTCCCTAGGAGGGCCAATGTCATCCATTCCGTTGGGAATGAAACAAATCAGACACTTGTTATACCTTTGTTTCTCTTGGCTACAGCAATGTGACCAGGTGACTCTGAATACCTCCAGACCAGCCTCTGCTGCCTAATTCCAGTCCCCTATTCCTGTCAATGTCCAGGTAGTTCTGAAACAAGATTGCAAACAGATCTCGGGCCCCAACTAGTTGCACAGGTCCAGGGGCTCGGCCAGCCTCCCAGGCTAACTGAGACACAGTATGCTTGTGGGAATTGGGTGGTGTGCATAAGGAATCGTGCTGTGTGTGGTGTTTGTGCTGTGTGCGCATGGTGTGCTTCTGGGTGGGATTAGCATTGAGCGTTTCTGGCATACACGGGGTGTGTGTTGTTACGGGACCAGTGCATATGTAGTGTATGCATGTGATTTATGCTGTCTGTGCCATGTACATTGTATTGATGAACGTATGGCTGTGTGTTGATTTTGGAATGCTTTCACTGTGTGTGTTTGTAGATGTCTGGTGTGTCTGACAGTAATATGCCAATCTCCTGTGGTCCATGTGGGGTGATGTGAACTGTGGGTGAGGGGTAGATTTATGGCATGTAGGCAGTGTCTATGTGGAGTGTGGGTGCTGTATGTGTAGTGAATTCTTTTTGCCTTATGGGTGCGTGTTAGGGGAACAGTTGACGAGATTGTCCATAGGGGAGTGCAGTGTGTATGCAGTGCAGTGGTTCGTTTGTGTTTGAATGGGTGGTGTGTGTTGGAGATCTGTGTTATGAGTGGAATAGGGAGAGTGGGTATGGAGCACAGGTGCTGTGTTTGGTCGCGATGATATGAGTAGGTGTGTGTGGTCTATATGTTGTCTGGGTCATGTCTCTGTGGTTTGAGATGCACATGTGCAAAGTTGTCAATGATGATTGGTATGAATTGGTTGAGTATGTGTTCTACAAGTGGTTTCATCATGGGTGTGTGTGGTGTTTCGGCTGGGAATAGTTTGGACAGTGTAGGGTGTGTGTTTGTGCTATAGGGATGGCGTGTGTGAGTGCTGAGATGTGCCTCTTAGGGAGCTGTTCCCTATGTCTGCTGTCTTTCTGGTGTGTGTGTGCATGACCATGTGCATTATGAGTCCTCTGTGTGGTGTTCATGGGTTTTCACAGTCATGTGTGAGTGTGGTATATGGGTGGTTCCTGTCTCTGGGTGACTTACCCGTGTTGATGCTGCAGGTGTGATGTGTCTCTGAGTCTTCTAGGTATCGTGTGTTCCGTTTCTGGAATTTCTGGGTGGAATGAATGTTTGGTCTTGTAGTCCCGTTTTGGGGTTTCTGGGTGTGTCATGCCTGTGGTGTGGTGTGGTCATGGGTGATGTCTGCCTGTGTGTTTGTGTCAAGTGTGCTCAATATTTTGTATTTTTGGAGTGCATGCCTGTAGGCTTTGTGTGAGTTTGTTTGTCAATATGTGCCCATGCCATACATGTTTTGTGTGACAGGTGCATGGGATGTATCTGAGAGGTGTAGGTGAGGGGACCATGTCATCCATGAGGTAGTAGGGTGCTGTCTGTTGTGCGTGTGAGTTTCGGAATGCTTTGGGCTCTGTGTGCCTTCTCTGTGTTTGTGTGTATTATCGATGTTCCATACAGGTGATCTCTCCGAGTAGCTTGTATAGGGTGTTTTGGGTGTGACTGTGTTGGACGTGAGGTCGATGGAATGTGTGGTTATGGTGTATGTCTCCTGTGGATGGTTTTGGATGGGTGTGTGTAGAGGCGGTGTGTTGCATGCATTGTATGTGTTCCACGCATTGTGAGTGTGTGTTTGTGGTGAATGTGGGGAGTGTTTTCTAGGATTCCCTGATAGTCATGTGCTACGTGTGTTCTGCGAGAGTCCTGAAGGTGGCACATATGACACCCAATGGTGTATGTTGCATCTGGCCACTGCGTTTGGTGACGGGGTGGTCATTTGCGTTCATGTGTGTGTGGTATAGGTGTGCTGTGCATGCTATATATTCTGTGTGTTTCCTGGGCGACGTGTAAGTCCAGTATATATGTGTGTGCCATGTGTAGGAGTGGTGTGGGTATGGTGTCTGCAAAAAAGTGTGTGCTCCTCATGTAGCGTATGGGCGTAGGTTGTCTGTGTGCTTTGGGTGTGATCTACTGATGGAGCATCAGCAGGCTATGGGTTGTGTATTGTGTGTACCTGTGGTATGTGCTGTTGGTGTGTGATGGAATGCGTCCGTGTCCGTGGATGTTGTTGGGGTCGTGGGGTTGTGCCTCCGTTTGTTATATGCAGTGAGAGAGGCGATGTGTATGGTGTTGTATGGATAATTGTCAGTGCACTACCCACAGGACCTTCTGCAGCGCCTGCACAGTTTTGGAGGACCATTGTTTTGAGGGGGGATATCAGACATCACTTATGATAGCTAGACACAGAAAACAAGCGAGAATTCCTCAAAATCTGGGACTATTGTTTGTGAGTGAGAGCTCCATGACCACTTAATGTGAGCCAAGATACAGTGGGAAATATGGAAGGCAATGGGAGTGCCTATTAAGGGGATCCACAGAGGCTCAGATACAAACTGAAAAATCAACCAGGGATGGAGAAAACTCTTTGTTTCCCCTAGGCCCAAGAATGAAGCCAACTGCCATTCAAACTGCTCACTTGGACTAGACACAATTGAATCCTGCTGAGCCTCCTCAGAAACCTGAATTTTCCAGGTGTTTTAGTTAGTAGGGTGCTGTCTGTTGTGCGTGTGAGTTTCGTAATGCTTTGGCATTCTTAGTTTTCTGAAACCCAATTTGGAAGGGACTCACAGTGCCACAAAACTGCAGTCCTGAGAAGGCTGTGGGTGACTCCTCTTTCATGTGAGCCTATTGCTTTTTGACATGGAAACAGAATGATCCACCAGTATCCTCTTGTTCCAGAAAAAGAGAACAACATAGGAACACCTATGGCCATGGTGGGCTAAGTATCTGACTCTCAGTTGCAGCTGAGGTCATCATCTCATGGATAGGGCGATGGAGCATCCTTGTCCTCGTGCGTGCTGTGTGGGGAGCCCACACGAAGATTCTCTCCCACTGCCACTCCCTCCCTCGAGACATGCCCATTCCTCATCTGTCTCTCTCAAACAAATCAATGATGTTCAGAATGGAACCACTAGTGTAGTCTCCCAACGAGTTGGTTTTTTTGGGTCTATGAAATCACTCTGGGTTTGAGTGAAAGGGAAATCTCCATGGGCTCTACCAGAGAGTTGGTCAGCAAGAGGCTTCCATTCTTTTAGGAAGAGAGAGACCATGTATGGCCTTTGAGATTTCTCCTGCCATTCAAGCCAGGGACTAGAGAAAGCAGCATTCATGGAAAGGTTGTGATTACTCTCTCTGGAAGCTCCTGTGTTTGCAAAAGTGCCTTTAGTCAATATATATTGAATGCTCTGAAAGATCCCTCACCAGGACCAGCAGAAGAGTCTGTCCGCCCTTGCCCTGTGGTCTTCAGAACGGAGGCATCAGAGTTAGTCAAAGAGTAGATCCAGGTGACCAGCCATAACACTACTTACTCCACACAGCCAAGCAACATACAGTCTCAAGAAGAGGCAGCAGATTCATTGGTGATATCTGACACTGACTCTTCTCACCGGGCACAGGACCACAACAGAAAATTGCCATCCGACCACTGAGTGCTGGCTATATCAGTGACAGCTGCATAGGCCACGAATGTGAACCAAAGGAAGATTGAAAATTCACAAGCTTAGGAGAATGGCCCAGGAGGGCCAATGTTGTCCAATCCATTGGGAATGAAACAAATCAGACACTTGTTTTAAATTTGTTTCCCTTGGCTACAACAATGTACCAGGTGTCTCTTAATACCTCCCACCCAGCCTCTGCTGCCATATTCCCGTCCCCAATCCCTGCCAATGTCCAGATAGTTCTGAGACAAAATTGCCACGGATCCGGTGTGCCAACCAAATGCACAGGCCCAAGGCTTCAGCCAGACTCCCAGGCTAAATGAAACTTAGGATTCGAATTAAGGAAGGGACTAGGAAGCACACTTTTCCCACGAGCTCACCATATCAGGCATAAGAAACAGCTGTGGGATTGGGCAAAGTTAACCTCTATTGGCTACATCTGGGAGCCATGTCAGCAAGCTGCTTGGAATCTTCCTGCCCAAAGAGAATGGAAACTCTGGCCTTAACTCCTTTTCCTGTGTGTGTGTGTGTGTGTGTGTGTGTGTGTGTGTGTGTGTATGTGTGTGGTATTTCTACTGGAAATAGTTTGGACGGTATTGGGTGTGTGTTTCTGCTGTAGGGATGGCGTGTGTTGGTGTTGTGATGTGCCTCTGAGGAAGTGTTGCCTATGTCTGCTGTCCTTCTGGTGTGTGTGTGTGCATGTGTGTTTGCACTATGAGTACTCTGTGTAGTGTTCATGGGTTTTCACAGTCATGTGTGAATGTGGTATATGGGTGGTTCCTTTCTCTTGGTGACTTACCCGTGTTGGTGCTGCAGGTGTGATGTGTCTCTGAGTCTTCTGGGAGTCGTGTGTTCCGTTTCTGGAATTTCTGGGTGGAATGCATGTTTAGTCTTGTAGTCCCGTTTTGGGTTTTCTGGGTGTGTCGTGCCTGTGGTGTGGTGTGGTCATGGGTGATGTCTGCCTGAGTGTGTGTGGCAAGTCTTCTGTGAATTTCATATTTGTGGAGTGCACACCTGTAGGGTTTGTGTGTGTGTATTTGTCAATGTGTGCATGTGCCATACATGTTGTGTGTGACGGGTGGGTGGGATGTATCCTAGAGGTGTACGTGAGGGGAATTTGTGGCCCATGAGGTAGTAGGGTGCTGTCTGTGGTGTGTGAGTTTCAGAAGGCTTTGGGCTCTGTTTGCCTTCTCTGTGTGTATCTGTATTATCGATGTTCCCTACAGGTAATCTATATGGGTAGCATGTATAGGGTGTTTTGGGTGTGACTGTGTTGGAATGGGGTCAATGGAATGTGTGTGTATGGTGGTATGTCTCCTGTGGATGGTTTTGGATGGGTGTGTGTAGAGGAGTTGTGTGGCGTGCGTTGTGTGTGTTCCACGGATTGTGAGTGTGTGTTTGTGGTGAACGTGGGAATGTTTTCTATGATTCCCTAATAGGCATGTGTTACGGGTGTTCTGCAAGAGTCCTGGGTGTGGCACATATGACATCCAATGGTGTATTTTCGATCTGGCCACTGCGTTTGGTAATTGGGTGGTCATTTGCATTCATCTGTGTTTCACGTAGGTGTGCTGTGCATGCTGTGTATTCTGTGTGTTTTCTGGGCGACGTGTAAACCCAGTGAATATGTGTTTGCCTTGTGTATGTGTGGTATGTGTGTGGTGTATGCCAAAAATGTTGTGCTTCTGGTGTAGCGTATGGGTGTAGGTTGCCATGCCCTCTCCCCATCTGTCTCTCTCAAATCAATGATATTCAGAATGGAACCACTATCCCAGTCTCCCAACGAGTTGGCTTTGTCCAGTGTAAGAAACCACTCTGGGTTTGGGCGCAGGGAATTCTCCACGGGCTCTACCAAGAGTTGGTCATCAAGAGGCTT
Source organism: Taxidea taxus jeffersonii (assembly GCA_003697995.1). Classification (NCBI taxonomy): domain Eukaryota; kingdom Metazoa; phylum Chordata; class Mammalia; order Carnivora; family Mustelidae; genus Taxidea; species Taxidea taxus. The sequence goes on from ML101372.1 coordinate 23,598, forward strand.
CCATTCCTCTTTTAGAAAGAGAGAGACCTTGTCTTTCTTTATGTATTTCTCCGGCCCTTCAGGCCAGGGAATAGAAGCAACAGTCATTCAGTAAAGGTGGTGATTCCTCTCAATGGAAGCCCCTGGGTTTGCAGCTGGGCCTTCGGTCAATATTCACTGAATTCTCCAAAAGAGCCCTCACCATGACTGGCAGAATAGTCTGCCTGCCCTCGCCCTCTGGCCTTCAGAACAGAGGTATCAGAGTGAGTCAAGAGTAGATCCAGCTGACCAGACATAACACTATATACTCCACGTAGCTAGGCAGCATGAAGTCTCAAGAAGGGGCAGCAGATTCCTTGGCTATATCTGACACTGACTGTTCTCACCAGACACAGGAACACAACAGAAACATGCTAACGTCCATTGAGTCCTAGCTGTGTGAGTGACAGCTCCGTAGGCCACCAATGTGAAGCAAGGGAGGGTTGGAAATTCAGCAAGCTTAGGAGAATGGCCCTAGGAGGGCCAATGTCGACCATTCCCTTGAGAATGAAAGAAATTAGACACTTGTTTTAACTTTCTTTCTCTTGGCTTCAGCAATGTGACCATGTGCCCCTAAATACCACCAAACCAGCCTCTGCTGCCATATTCCAGTCCACTATCCCTGCCAACATCCAGGGAGTTCTGAGACCAAATTGCTACGGATCCTTGGGCCCAAAAATGCACAGTCTTGGCCAGACTCCAAGACTAACTGAGACATAGGATTCGAAGGGCCTCAAGCCTGAAGCTAGTATGGAAAGAGAACCCAATGGATGGAAGGGGATACAGAGTGCCAGAATTTTTCAGCAGAGATGAGAACGTGATGTAGGAAGGAAAAGGAAGGGACTAGCAAGTACACTTTCCCAGGGAGCTCACCATATCAGGAGTAAGAAACAGCTGTGGGCTTCGGCAAAGGGAACCTCCATTGGCTACAGCTGGGAGCCGTGTCAGCAAGCGTCCTGGAATCTTCCTGCCTAAAAAGAATGGAAGCTTCTGGCCCTTGCTCCTTTTCCTGTCCTTCCCGTCAATGAATACATTTAAGAGTGGCTCAGGGAGAGCAGGGGTGTTTTGGAAGTCGGCCCTCAAATGTTTATAGCTGGGACTTGGTGCACTCTACCAGGTAAGGGCTCTTTCAGAACATGCCTTGCCTTGCAACATTCTGTGCATGTGTGAACAATCCTTTCTTCCGAATGAAAGTACGTCAAACAGCCTGAAGGAAGGAAACAACCTGGGTATTGCATAAGCAGGCTGACAACAACCAACCAGAAATTAAGCAGGAATGTGTGTGTATGTGTGTGTGTGTGTGTGTTTTGTTGTGGGTGTGTGAAAACCTCCTTGCTCTTTATATGATTATTGTTTGGCGGTGCTGGGTGTGTTTGTATGTGTGTGTGTGTGTGTGCGCATGTGTGTGTATGTGACTGTGTGGGTGGTCAGTGTTGTTTCAGTGTGATATTAATCTGACAGGTGTTCTGACGAGGTGTGTTTCCCTGGCTGTGTTGAATAGGTGGGTGCATCTCTGGTCTAGAGGTGTGTTGAGTACATGCCGTTCATGGGTCACATGGCTGTGGTCTGTGTCTTGTGTGTTGCAGGTGGCATTGGTTTGTGATGAAGGTCTTTTTCGGATGGTGGCTTTTGGTGTTTCTCTAGTGCATATGTATGTGGAGCAGGTGGTGTGTTTGTATGATATCCATGCATTTTGCTAGTTGGGTATGTGTTGTGCGTGGGTTGTTTGTATCTACGTTTCTGGGGTGTGCGGTTTTGTTTTGGGTAGACTCTGTGTGCTGAGTTTGGTGTACCTGTGGTATGTGCATGGTGTGTGTGCTGGGGAGCTATTGAATATGGTCTCCTCACTGTATGTTTTTGGGAGGTGGGTGCTGTGAATAAGGAATGGGGTGTGTGTGTGTGCTGTTTTTGCTGTGTACGAATGGTATGCTTCTGGGTGGGATAAGCGTTGAGCATTTCTGGCATACATGGGGTGTGGTTACGGGACCAGTGCATATGTAGTGTATGCATGCGATTTATGCTGACTGTGCAGTGTACATTGTATTGTTCATAGTATGGCTGTGTATTGATTTTGGAATGGTCTCAGTGTGCACGTTTGTAGATATCTGATGTGTCTGAGAGAAATTTGCCGATCTCCTGTGGTCCATGTGTGGTGATGTGAACTGTGGGTGAGGGGTAGATTTATGGCATGTAGGCAGTATATATGGGGAGTGTGGGTGCTGTATGTGTAGTGAATTCTTGTTGCCTTATGGGTGGGTGTGAGGGGAATAGGTGACGAGATTGTCCAAACGGGAGTGCAGTGTGTCTGCAGTGCTGTGGTGCGTTTGTGTTTGTATGGTTGGTGTGTGTTGGAGATCCATGTTATGTTTGGGATAGGGATAGTGTGTATGGAGCACAGGGTTGTGTGTGTGGTCACGATGATGTGGGTAGGTGTGTGTGGTCTATATGTTGTCTGGGCCATGTCTCTGTGGTTTGACATACACATGCGCAAAATGTGTCAATGATGAGTGGTATGAATCGGTTGGGTTTGTGTTCTACAAGTGGTTTCAGTGTGGGTGTGTATGGTGTTTCTGCCTGGGAAAGTTTGGACAGTATGGGGTGTGTTTCTGCAGTAGGGATTGCGTGTGTTGGTGGTATTATGTGCCTCTGCGGGAGGTGTTGCCTACATCTGTTGTCCTTCTGGTGTGTGTGTGCATGAATGTTTGCAGTATGAGTACTCTGTGTAGTGTTTATGGGTTTTCACATTCATTGTGAGTGTGGTATATGGGTGGTTCCTGTCTCTGAGTGAGTTACCCGTGTTGGTGCTGCAGGTCTCGTGTGACTCTGAGTCTTCTGGGTATCATGTGTTCCATTTCTGGACTTCTGGGTGGTATGCATGTTTGGTCTTGTAGTCCCGTTTTGGGGTTTCTGTGTGTGCCGTGCCTGTGGTGTGGAATGGTCGTGAGTGATGTCTGCCTGTGTGTGTGGCAAGTGTGCAGTGTTTTTATATTTGTGGAGTGCACCCCTGTAGGCTTTGTGTGTTTGTGTTTGTAGATGTGTGCACGTGCCATACATGCTGTGTGTGATGGATGCGTGGGATGAATTTGAGAGGTGTAGGTGAGGGAAAGCTGTTGTCCATGAGGTAGTAGTGTGCTGTCTGTTGTGTGTGTGAGTTTCTGAAGGCTTTGACCACTGTGTGCCTTTTTTGTGTTTATGTGTATTATCGATGATCTGTGCAGGTGATCTATATGAGTAGCTTGTATAGGGTGTTTTGGGTGTGACTGTGTTGGAAGTGAGGTCGATGGAATGTGTGTGTATGGTGTATGTCTCTTGTGGATGGTTTTGAATTCCTGTGTATAGAGGAGGTGTTTGGTGTGCATTTTGTTTGTTCCACGCAATGTGAGTGTGTGTTTGTGTGTGTGTTTGTGGTGAACGTGGGGAGTGTTATCTAGGATTCCCTGATAGGCGTGTGCTACGTGTCTTGTGCAAGAGTCCTGGGTGTGGCACATATCACACCCAATGGTGTATGTTGCGTCTGGCCACTGGGTTTGGGGACATGTGGCCATTTGCATTCATGTGTGTGTGGTGTAGGTGTGCTGTGCATGCTGTGTATTCTGTGTGTTTTATGTGCGATGTTTAACTCCAGTGTATATGTGCGTGCTCTGTGTAGGAGTGGTGTGCGTATGGTGTCTGCCAAAAAGGGTGTGCTCCCGCTGTAGAGTATGGGTGTAGGTTTTATTTGGGCTTTGGGTGACAAATTTTAGGATTGTTTGTCCCAGGTCTATGAAAAATGCTGATGCTATTTGATAGGGATTGCATTGAATGTGTAGATTGCTTTGGGTAGCATAGACATTTTTACCATGTTTATTCCTCCAATCCATGAGCATGGTATATTTTTCCATTTCGTTTGTCTTCTCAATTTCTTTCATAAATCTTCTGTATATTTCAGAATATGGATCCTTTTCCTCTTTCATTAGGTATATTTCTAGATATCTATCTTATGGTTTTTGGTACAATTGTAAATGGGATCAATTTCCTGATTACTCTTTTTTTTCTGCCTCATTGTTAGTGTACAGAAGTATAACTGACTTCTGTGCATTGATTTTGTGTTCTGTGACTTTACTGAATTCCTGTGTCAGTTCTAGCAATTTTGGGGTGGAGTCTTTTGGGTTTTCTACACATAATATCATATTATCTGTGAAGAGTGTAAGCTTGAATCCTCCTTTGCCAAAATGGATGTCTTTTATTTCTTTCTGTCGTCTGATTGCTGAGGCTGGCACTTCCAGTACTGTGTTGAACAGCAGTGGTGAGAGTGGGTATCTTGGTCATGTTCCTGACCTTAAGCTCTTAATTTTCCCCCATGGAGAATATTTGCTGTGGGCTTTTCTTTTGTGTTTTTTTTTTTTTTAATACTGAGGCATGTTCCCTCTGTCCCTACGCTGCAGAGAGCTTTAAGCAAGAAAGGATGCTGCATTTTGTTAAATGCTTTTTCTGTATACATTGAGTGCATCACTTAGTTCTTGTCCTTTCCTTTATTAATGTGATGTATCACATCTGTTGATTGGTTATTGTTGAACCAACCTTATATGAAAAAGATATATTTAAGGGTAAACACAATGAAGGGATGGAATATGATTATAAAGATAATTTTTTAAACTTTTTTTTTAAGATTTTATTTATTTATTAGTTAGAGAGAGAGAGAGAGCACAGGCAGAGGGAGGAGCAGGCTCCCTGCCGAGCAAGGAGCCCGATGCGGGACTCGATCCCAGGACGCTGGGATCATGACCCGAGCTGAAGGCAGCCGCCTAACCAACTGAGCCACCCAGGTGTCCCATAAAGATAATTTTTTAAAAATTTATAACAAAGGAGTTGATAAGTTAAGTTGGTTGGGAGAATAAAAAAAAAGAAAGTGGAGAGAATTTGCTCAGGCTGGAGACTAGATCAAGCCCGGTGCTAGAGGTAGGGTGTATTTTGATCAATTAGAAGTTGTACCCCAAATTTTTTAGAAGAAAAATCCCTATGTGTATACAAAGAATAACGTTAGATACAATGAAGGATAAAATATGACTATAATAATGAAAGTTCAAAACAGATTTTTTTAATGAAAGGTATTAAGATAAACTGGTTAAAAAAAGTTAAAAGAGGAAAGAGTAAAAGTTTAAAAATTTAGCAGAAGAAAAAAAATTAAAATTAATTAACTTTGCAAGACTAAAGATTCATGGGCAGAAAGCCATGAATTCCATGATTTGCTTTCTCCTCCTCTGCAATTCCACTGTTCTCCTTGGTAAGTGAACTTGGTCTTGGCTGGATTTCTTGTTGGTCTTCTGGGGTAGTGGCCTGTTGTAGTGATTTTCATGTGTCTTTGCCCCAGGCGGAATTGTACCACCCTTACCAGGGGCCAGGCTAACTAATCTCCTTGGGTTCACTTTCAGGAGCTTTTGTTCCCTGAACGCTTTCCATAGAGTTCCGGAGGTTGGGAATGGCAGCCTCCCAATTTCCAGCCTGGGGAGCTGAGAGCTTGGGGCCCCACTCTTCAGTGCGCCCTCCAAGAAAAGCAAGCGCTCAATCACTCCCATCTCCCTGGCCTCCAGCAGCGCTTGGAGAAAAGCACTCAATCACTCCTGTCTCACTAGCCTCTGGCTGTGCTCCATACTCATCCAGCCTGTGACCAAGCATCTCTGTCTCTGGCACACAGCACTGTCTGGATTCTCTGAACCTTGCAGATCCCTGAGCTCTTCCTGGTCAGGGTGTCCCCGGATCCTGTGGGGACCCCACTCACAGAACAACGGTCTGTGTCATGGATTATGGTTCAAGATAACCTTGAGTTGAGAGCTCACTCCTCGGTTCCATCTCTATAGTCAGCTTCCCTGCTCTAATACCTGCAAGCTCTATGACACTTAGATACCCCCGATCCTTCTGTGAACCCCGTGGGACCTGAGGTCATGCTGTCCCCACAAGGGCTTCACTCCGGTTTCGCCTCTGGAGGAATGTCCCTCAGTGGAGCAGACTTTTAAAGTCCTGATCTTGTACTCCATTATTCCGCTGCTTGCCGGGATCCAGCCCCTCTCCCCGGGGTCTATCTTCCTGTCGCTTTGGATGCACTTCTCCAATGGTCCTACCTTTCAGAAAGTGGTCGATTTTCTGTTTCTAGAATTGCTCTTCTTCTCAATCTCCTGTTGGATTTGTAGGTATTTGGAATGGTTTGATAAACTATCTAGCTGATCTCCTGCTACCTGATGTCGTCTCAGCCTTCTACTTCTTTGCCATCTTGACTCCTCCCTCCAATGGAAATTTTTAAAATCTATTCTGATACCCTATGTCTTTTGATTGGAGTATTTAGTCCATTTACATTCAGAGTAATTACTGAAAAGTATGAACTTGGTGCCATTGTATTACTGGTAATACAAAGTTTCCTTTCTGGTATTTTTAAATTTTGTGATCTCTCTTTGTTCAAAGGATCCCCTTTAATATTTATTGTAGAGCTGGTTTACTGTTCACAAATTTCTTTAGCATTTATTTGTCTTGGGAACTCTTTATCTCTACTTATATTCTCAGTGACAGCCTTGCTCAATTATAGTATTCTTGGATGCATATTTCCCCCTATAGCACATTAATATATCATTTCAGGCATTTCTGTCCTGCCAGGTCTCATGGATAGGTCTGCTGCCAGCTTTATATGTCTACACTTGTAGGTTAAGGAACTATTGTCCCCAAATGCTTTCAGGATTTTCTCTTCATTTCTGAAATTTAGAAGCTTCACTATTATATGTTGGTGTGTTGACTTATTTTTACTTATTTTGAGGGGACTTCTCTGTGCCTGCTGGACTTGAATGACTATTTTCTTCCCAAGATTAACTTTTCAGCTATATTTTTTAAAATAAACCTTCTTCTCCCCTTTCTCTCTCTTCATCTTCTGGGACCCCTATTATCCAGACATTATTACACTTCGTTGAAATGCTGAGTTCACAAAGTCTCCCTTCATGACCCAGTAGTTGTCTTTCTCTCTTCTTTTCACCTTCCTTATTTTCCATCATTTTTTCTTCTATATCACTGACTCTCTTATGCCTCATTTATCCTTGATGTGAGAGCCTCCATTTGTGACTGCATCTCAGTAATAGCATTTTAAATTTCAGCCTCATGAGATTTTAGTACTCTTATTCCTACAGTAGTCTACAGTAGTGATTCTCTAGTGTTTTCTATGCTTTTTTCAATCCCAGCTAGTATCCTTATAATTGTTTTTAAATTCTAGTTCAGACATCTTACTTATATCATATTGATTAAGTCCCTGGCAATGAGGGAGTGTTCTTTCTTCTTGGAGTAAATTTCTCCATCTCATCATTTTGTCCAGAAAATAATAGAAGAAAGAGAAAGAGAAGACAACAATAACAGCAACAACAATAATAGAAAAATAAATCACAACACACCAGTGGAAAACAAAAACTAAAGAAAATAAGAGACAGTCAAGCAAGAAACAAAACAGAACACTAGATCCTGGGTGTATTTGTTCTGCTTGCTAAAAGAAACTATATTCTCAGATAGGAAAGAAAGAAAAAAATACATATATACATACATTGTAGGCTATACTTTAGAATATTGTAGATCTATATATACCATATTTTATATATTTAATATATACTATAATAATATAAAATACAATGAAAAGAAGTTGAAAATTATATATATATATATTATATGAAACTAAAAATTAAAAAAGAATTGAGAATTTAAGATAATAGCTGGAAAAGAAACCCTGAAAGACTAAGGAATAATAAGGAAAATCACAAATGCTATATACCGTTTTCCCCAAGAGCTGAAGTTTTGCAGTAACCCAGGATAGGTAAATGGTGCTAGTCGGTCGTCTCTGGTGGTGTTGTGGGGGAGGGGCCTTTTGGGCTGATTCTTAGGTGCCCTTGCACTTGTGGAAATGTGCCTACTGTGCCAGAGGGTAGGCTCAGTGTAAGCAGTTCTAGATTCCACTATGTGGGACTCTTTTTCTCCCTGAAGGCTTTCAGCACTGAAGGGGGAATGAAAATGGCAGTGCCCAAATTTCTAGCCCTGAAGGTAAAATTTTGTGCCCCTTCTCTTCAGTGAGCCTTCACAGAAAAACAGTGTCTCTTCTGTCTCTTTGGTTTCTGTTGGAACTCTGTGTTCATCCAACGTGTGACCAATCATTTTTATCTCAGTCAGGCAACTGAGTTTGTAGTCTCCAAAGTTAACAAACTCCTGTGGCTTGGACACATGATTCCTCCTGGGGAGTGAAGAGAGTTCTTCCCATAATACTTCTTTCTTTTGCTGGGTTTATGCCAGGAGACCAGATGCGTGACTGTGCATCGGTTTGCAGTTTCTGGCAACACCAAGCAGAAAGTCAACACCTAGACTCATTGTTTTCAGCCAACTTCCCCACTCCATTTCCTGGGAACTCTGTTGCACTCAGGCACTCCTGTTCTTATGACCCTGGAGTTCTGGAGACCACACTGTTCCACCTGGGATTCTGTCCCACTTCACCACCTGAGCACCTTGAAGCCAATTGAACTGCAACTTTTCTTTTCAATCTCCTGTTAACTTCACAGGTGGTCAGAATGATTTGATAACTATCTAGCCAGGGACAAGATGAACTTTGGATCACCTACTCCTCTGTCATCTTAACTCCTCCTCCTATATATAGGGTATTATATGTGTACCTTATGGTAACCATAAAGAAAAAACCTATTGTAGATACACAAAAGAAAATGTGAAAGGGATCTTAACATAACACTCAGGAAAGTCATAAAAGCACAATGGAAGAGAGTGGGAAAAGAAGAAAATAAGAGGAACTACCAGAACAGCCAGAAAACAATAACAACATGGCAATAATTATACCTTTCAGTAATTATCCTAAATACAAATGGACTAAATTCTCCAATCAAAAGACAGAGTGGCTGAATATATTTTTTAAAAAAACAACTTTTTTACATGCTGCCTGCAAGAGACTCACTTCTAATGGAAAGTGAGATTCTATGTAAGTGAAAATGAAAAAAAAAAGCTCGTATAGCCATACTCACACAATAGAATGTTTAAAAAGGCAGTAATAAAAGATGAAGAAGGACAAGACATAAGGTTACATGTGCCAAACCACCAAGAAGATATAATATTTGTAAATATATATGTACCCAGAATAGAAACAGTAAAATATATAAAGCAAAAATTAGCAGACCTATAAGGAGAAATTAACAGCAATACAATAACTGTGGGGGGACTTTAACAACCCACATACATTCATGGATAGTTAACCCATACAGAAAATCAACAAAGAGAAAACCTGGTCTTTCACAAATCATTAGACCAAATGGACTTAATAAAAATAAACAGAAAGTTCCAAACCAAATCAGCAGAATATACACGCTTCTCAAGTGTACATGGATATTGTTCAAAATAGATCATATGTTAGGCGGCAAAACAAGTCTCACTAAATATAAAAAAGAGTGAATAGCATCAGGTATCTCTTCTGACTGCAATGACATGACACTTTAAATCAATAACTGGAGGAGAACTTCCCTTGCCTGGTGGAGTGCACTGAGTCCCAGGTCCAAACACTTGAGGGTCGCCCCCCCAAACACCCCTAAACCCCCTAAGCCACTCCTATGTGTATTCAGTGCTGGGAAGGACAGGAAAAGGAGCCAGGGCCAGAAGCTTCCATTCTCTTTGGGCAGGAAGATTCCAAGCCGTTTGCTGACATGCCTCCCAAGTGTAGCCAATGGAGGTTCCCTTTGCTCAAGCCCACAGCTGTTTCTTACTCTGATACGGTGAGCGCCCTGAGAGAGTGTGCTTGCTAGTCCCCTCCTTTTTGACATCTTCACACTCTCACCACTTGTGAAAAACTCTGGCCCTCTGTATCAACTTCCGTCGACTGGTTCTCCTTCCATACTAGCTTCAGGCTTGAGGCCATTAGAATCCTGTGTCTCAGTTAACCTGGGAGTCTGGCCGAGCCCCTGGGCCTCTGCATTTGGTTGGGTTCCATGATCCATTGCAATTTGTGCTCAGAAATACATGGACATTGGGAGGGATAGGGGACTGGAATATGGCAGGAGAGGCTGGGCCAGAGGTTTTCAGAGACACCTGGTCACATTTGTGTAGCAAAAGGAAACAAAGTTAAAACAAATGTCAGAATTGTTTCATTAGCATTGGAGTGGATGATATTGGCCGTCCTGTAGATATTCTCTTAAGCTTGCTGAATTTCCAACCTTCCCTTGTTTAATATTCGTGGCCTATGGAGCTGTCACTCACACAGCAAGCGCTCAGTAGTCGGTGGCGAGATTCTGTGGTGGTCCTCTGCACAGTGAGAACAGTTAGTGTCGGATACCGAGAAGGAATCTGGTGCTCCTCCTTGAGACTGTGTGCTGCTTCGCTGCACACAGGAAGTAGTGGAATGGCTGGGGAGCTGGCTCTTCTCAAGGACTCACTCTGAATCCTCCGTTCTGGAGACCACATGGCAAAGGCAGGCAGAGTTTCCTGCCGGTTCTGGTGAGGTCTCTTTCTTGGCATAGGCAATGAATATTGACCAAAGGCCCAGTTGTAAACAGGGCTTCCACAGACGGGAAATACTTGCTTCCCCCAAACGACTGCTGTCTCTTGTCCCTGGCTTAAAGGGCAGGACAAATATCTAAGGTCAGACATGGTATTTTTCTAAAAGAAGAATGGAATCCTCTTGCTGACCAACTCTCTGGTAGAGCTCATGGAGATTTCCCTTCACCCAAAACAAGAGTGGTTTCTTAGACCCGACGAAGCCAGCATGTTGGGAGACTGGGCTAATGGTTCCGATCTGAAAATCATTGATTTGTTTGAGAGAGATGGATGGGGAGTGGGCATGACTCAGGAAATGGGCAGAGGGAGAGAATCTTCATGTGGCCTCCCCAGGCAGCATGCACCAGGACAAGGACGCTCAATCACCCTACCCATGAGATCATGACCTCACCTGCAACCAAGAGTCAGTTACTTAGCCCACCAAGACCACCAGGTGCCCCTATCCTATTCTCTTTTTCTGGAACGAGGGGATCCCAACAGATCATTCTGCGTCCATGCCAAAGAGCAGTAGGCTCACTAGAAAGAGGAGACACCCACAGGCTTCTAAGGACTGTGGTTATGTTGCACTGTGGAGCCCTTCAAAATTGGGTTCCAGAACATCTGGGACATCTGGAAACTTCATGTTTCTGAAGAGGGTATGGAGAAAAGGGTTGCGTGTAGTCCAAGTGAGTGGTTTGGATGGTAGTTCGCCTCATACTTGGGCCAAGGGGGGAAAAAAAAAACCTTAGTTCTCTCCTTCCCCGGTTGATTTTTCAACTTGTTTCCTTGCCTGTGTGGATCCCCTTACTAGGCACTCCCATAACTTTCAATAGTTCTCACTGTGTCTTGGCTCACATTCAGAGGTAATGGAGCTCTCACTCACACGGAATCGTCCCAGATTTTGAGAAATTCTTCCTTGTTTTCTGTGTTCAGCAACCAAAGTGGTGTCTGTAACCCCCCTCAAAATGATGGTCCTGCAAACCTGTGCAGGCGCTGCACAAGGTCCTGTGTGTAGTGTACCGACTATTAGTTGTACAATCACCAAACACATTACCTCTCTCACAGCATATCACACAAACAGAGGCACACCCCATGGCCACTACAGTTTTGACGGACACGGACGCATTCCATCACATGTCAACAGCACAAACTACACGTAAACACCATGCACAACCCATAGCCTGCCCACCCAGCACAAATAGATCACACCCAAAACACACATACAACATAAACACATAACCAACAACGGGAGCCCACTCTTTCTAGGCATACACCATATACACAACACTCCTATACAGGGAACACATATACACTGGACTTACACAAGCCCAGAAAACACACAGAATACACAGCACACTCAGGACAAATACGCAAACACAAATGAATGCATATGACCACCACAACAACAAGCGCAGTGGCCAGACGCAACATACACCTTTGGGTGTCATATGTGCCACAACCAGGACTCTCGCAGAACACACGTAGCACACGCCTATCAGGGAATCATAGAAAAAGCTCCCCATGTTCACAACAAACACACACACAAACACACAGACTCACAATGCGTTGAAAACACGCAATGCACGTCACACACCTACTAAAGACACACCCGTCCATAACCATCCAAGGAGACATACACCATACACACATTCCATTGACATCAAGTCCAAAACAGTCATGCCCCAAACACCCTATACAAGCTACCCATATACATTACCTACACAGTACATCGATAATACACACAAACACAGAGAAGGCACACACTCCTCAAAGCATTCCAAAACTCACACGCACAACTGTTAGCACCCTACTACCTCATGGACAACACATTCCCCTCACTTACACCTCTCAGATACATCCCATGTACTCATCACACACAACACGTATGGCATGTGCACACATCGACAAACACACACACACAAAGCCTAGAGTCATGCACTCCACAAATACGAAATTCACAGCACACTTGCCACACACACTCATGCAGACATCACCCATGACCTCACCACGCCACAAGCACGACACACCCAGAAACCCCAAAACAGGACTACAATACCAAACATGCATACCTCCCAGAAATTTCAGAAATGAAACACACGATACCCAGAAGACTCAGAGACACACCATACCTGCAGCACCAACAGGGTTAAGTCACCCAGAGACAGGAACCACCCATTATCACACTCATACATGACTGTGCAAACCCATGAACATCACACAGAGTATTCATAGTGCACACAGTCATGCACACACACACCCCAGAAGGACAGCAGAGGTAGGCAACACCTCTCTCAGAGGCACATCACAACACCAACACACACCATCCCTACAACAGAAACACACACCCCATACCATCCAAACTATTCCCAGCAGAAACACCACACAAACCCACACTGAAACTCCTTGTAGATCACACACCCAACTGATTCATACCACTCATTGTTGATACCTTTTGCCCATCTGAACCTAAAACCACAAGAGACATGATGCAAACATCATATAGACCACACATGCCTACCCACATCATCATGACCACACACACCACCTGTGTCCATACCCTCTATCCCTATTCCACATTTAACAGAGATCTCCACCACACTCCACCCATACAAACACAAACACACCACTGCACCGCAGAAACACTGCACTCCCCTATGGACAATCTTGTCAACTATTCCCCTAACAAGCACCCATAAGGCAACAAAGAATTCACTTCACATACAGCTCCCACATTCCCCATACATACTGCCTACATGCCATAAATCTACCCCTCACCCACAGTTCACATCACCATACATGGACCAAAGGAGATGGGCGTATTACTCTCAGACACACCAGACATCTATAAACATGCAAACTGAAACCATTCCAAAATCAGCATACACAGCCATAGTTTCAAAAATAAAATTTACACTGCACAGACAGCATACATCACATGCATACACAACATATGCACTGGTCCCGTAACAATACACAGCCCATGTATGCCAGAAATGCTCAAAGCTTATCCCACCCAAAAGCACACCATACGTACACCCCATGAACACCACACACACTCCACGATTCAATATGCACACCACCCGTCTCCCACAAGCATAACCCAGGAGAGCACATGAAATGGCATCCCGCCACACACATGCACACACCACAGGTACACCAAAGTCAGCACACAGAGTCCACCCAAAACTACACCACACACACACACCAGAAATAAAGATACAAAAACCCAGGAACAACACATACCCCACTAGCACAGTGCTTAGATATCATACATACACACCACCTGCTCCCCAACCGTATGCACTAGAGAAACACCCAATAGCCACCATCAGAAACAGAACTCCATAACACACCAATGCCACGTGCAACACACAAGACACACACCACATCCATGTGACCCAAGAACTGCATGTACTCAACACAACTCTAGCCCATAGATGCACACACCTATTCAACAGACCCAGAGAAAACACACCTCAAGTCAGAACACCTGTCAGAATTATATCACACAGAAACAAAACCGACCTCCCACACAGTCACACACACACAGACACACACACACACACAGTACCACCGAACACTAATCATATAAAGAACAATGAGGCTTTCACACACCCACAACAAAACACAAACACACACACACGTACACACACATTCATGATTAATTCCTGTTTGGTTGTTGTCAGCCTGCTTATGCATACCAAGGTTGTCTCCTTCCTTCAGGCTGTTTGACATGCTTTCGTTAGGAAGAAAGGATTGTTCACACATGCACAGAATGCTGCATTGCATGGCGTGCTCTGAAAGAGTCTGTGGCTGGTAGAGTGCACCAAGTCCCAACCGCAAACACTTGAGGGCCGCCCCCCAAACACACCTGCTCTCCCTGAGCCACTCTTACAAGTATTCAGTGATGGGAATAACAGGAAAATGAGCCAGGGCCAGAAACTTCCATTCTCTTTGGGCAGGAAGATTCCAGGCCTCTTGCTGACACTGCTCCCAGGTGTAGACAATGGAGGTTCCCTTTGCCCAAGCCCAGAGCTGTTTCTTACTCCTGATATGGTGAGCTCCCTGGGAAAGTGTGCTTGCTAGTCCCTTCCTTTTTTACTACATCACATTCAATATGCAGCCTGCTGAAAAATTCTGGCCCTCTGTATCCCCTTCCATGCATTGGTTCTCTTTCCATACTAGCTTCAGGCTTGAGGCCCTTCAAATCCCACGTCTCAGATAGCCTGGGAGTCTGGCCTATCCCGTGGGCCTGTGCATTTGGTTGGCCACCTGGATCCGTGGCAATTTTGTCTCAGAACTACCTGGAGGTTGGCAGGGATAGGGGACTGGAATTAGGTAGCAGAGGCTGGGCCAGAGGTATTCAGAGATACCTGGTCACATTGCTGTAGCCAAGGGAAAAAAAGTTACAACAAGTGTCCGATTTGTTTCATTCCCAACCAATTGGATAACATTGGCCCTCCTGGGCCATTCTCCTAAGCTTGCTGAATTTCCAATCCTCCTAGGTTCACATTCATGGCCTATGCAGCTGTCATTGATACAGCCAGCACTCAGTGGTCCGATGGTAATTTTTTATTGTGGCCCTGTGCCCAGTGAGAAGAGTCAGTGTTGGATATTGCCAAGGAATCTGCAGCCCCTTCTTGAGACTGCATGCTGCTTGGCTGGGTGGAGTAAGTAGTGTTATGGCTGGTCAGCTGGATCTACTCTTTGACTAACTCTGATGCCTCCGTTCTGAAGACCAGAGTGGGAGGGTGGGCAGACTCTTCTTCTGGTCCTGGTGAGGGCGCTTTCAGATGGTTTAGTGAATATTGACTGGGGACCAGGGCAAACCCCAGAGTTTCCAGAGAGAGGAATTACCAATTTTCCCTGAATGACTGCTGTCTCTAGTCCCTGGCCTGAAGGTCAGGAGAAATATCTAAGGACAGACATGGTCTCTCTCTTTCTAAAAGAGGAATGGAAGCCTCTTGCTGACCAACTCTCTGGTAGAGCCCTTGGAGATTTCCCTTCGCCCAAACCCAGAGTGTTTGTTTAGACACGACCAAGCCAACTCATTGGGAGACTTGGCTAGTGGTTCCATTCCATTCATTGGGCTAGTGGAACATCGTTGATTTATTTGAGAGAGACAGATGCGGAGTGGCCATGATGCAAGTGAGTGGCAGAGGGAGAGAATCTTCCTGTGGGCTCCCCACACAGCATGCACCAGGACAAGTATGCTCCATCGCCCTACTCATGAGATCATGACCTCAGATACAACCAAGAGTCAGATACTTAGCCCACGGAGCCCAACAGGTGCTCCTATCCTTTTATCTTTCTCTGGAATGACGAAAGGATCCTGACGGATCATTCCGTGTCCGTGTCAATGAGCAATAGACTTACACGAAAGAGGAGTCACCCACAGGCTTCTCAGGACTGTGGTTATATGGCACTGCGGGTCCCTTCCAAATTGGGTTTCAGAACATGTGGGAGATCTGTAATGTTCAGGTTTCTGAAGAGGCCCAGCGGGAAAGAGTTGTGTCCAGTCCAAGTGAGCGATTTGAATGGGAGTTGGCTTCATTCTTGGGCCTAGCGGGAAAACAAAAAACAGTTTTCTCCTTCCCCGGTTGATTTTTCAGCTTGTCCGTGCCTGTGTAAATCCCCTTAATAGGCACTCACATAAACTTCCATATTTCCCACTCTGTCTTGGCTCACATTCAGGGGTCATGGAGCTCTCACTCACAGACAATCATCCCAGATTTTGAGGAATTCTTGCTTGTTCTCTGTGTTCACCAACCATAAGTGATGTCTGATATCCCCCCTCAAAACGATGGTCCTCCAACCCCGTGCAGTCACTGCATAAGTTCCTGTGGGTAGTGCACTGGCGATTAGCCTTACAATCACCAAGCACATCCCCTCTCTCACTGCATATCACACAAACTGAAACACATCCACACGACCAAAACAACATCCACACGGACACATTCCATCACACGCCAACAGCATACACTACATGTACACGCCATGCACAACCCATAGCCTGCCGACCCCGCACCAATAGATCACACCCAAAGAACAAATACCTACACCCATACGCTACACCGGGAGCATACCCTTTTTGGCAGACACCATACGCACACTACTCCTACACAGGGCACACACATATACACTGGAGTTAAATGTCGCATATAAAACACACAGAATACACAGCACGCACAGAACACCTGCACCAACACACATGAATGCAAATGACCACACGACCCCAAACTCAGTGGCCAGACAAAACATACACCATTGGGTGTCATATGTGCCACACCCAGGACTCTCGCAGGACACACGTAGCACACGCCTATCAGCTAATCCTAGAAAACACTCCCCACGTTCACCATAAACACTCACACAAACACACACTCACAATGCATGGAATACACACAACGCACACCACACAACTCCTCTACACACATCCGTCCAAAACCATCCACAGGAGACATACAACATACACACACAATCCATCGACCTCACTTCCAACACAGTCACACCCAAAACACCCTATACAAGTTACCTATATACATTACCTACACAGTACATCGATAATACACACAAATACAGAGAAGACACACAGAGCCCAACTCCTTCCAAAATTCACACGCACCACAGACAGCACCCTACTACCTCATGGACGACATGTTCCCCTCACCTACACCTCTTAGATACATCCCACGCACCCATCACACAAACACATATGGCACGTTCACACATCGACAAACACACACACAAATCATACAGGGTGCACTCCACAAAACGAAATTCAAAGCATATTGACACACACACACAGGCAGACATCACCCATGACCTCACCACGCCACAGGCACGACACACCCAGAAACCCCAAAACAGGACTACAATACCAAACATGCATATCTCCCAGAAATTTCAGAAATGAAACACACGATACCCAGAAGACTCAGAGACACACCATACCTGCAGCACCAACAGGGGTAAGTCACCCAGAGACAGGAACCACCCATTACCACACTCATACATGACTGTGCAAACCCATGAACATCACACAGAGTACTCTTACTGCAAACACTCACGCACACACACACCAGAAGGACAGCAGAGGTAGGCAACACCTCCTGCAGAGGCACATCACACCTCCAACACACACCAACCCTACTGCAGAAACACACACCCCATACCGTCCAAACTTTTCCAGGCAGAAACACCACACACACCCACACTGAAACTACGTGTAGAACACACACCCAACCGATTCATATCACTCATTGTTGACACTTTTGCACATGTGCATATCAAACTGAAGAGACATGACCCAGACAACATCTAGACCACACACACCTACCCACATCATCGTGTCCAAACACACCACCCCAAGCTCCATACACAGTATCCCTATCCCACACATAACACAGATCTCCAACACACACCTCCCATGCAACACAAATGCACCACCGCACTGCAGACACACTATACTCCCCTATGGACAGTCTCGTCACCTCTTCCCCTCACACCACCCATAAGGCAACAAAGAACTCACTACACATACAGCACCCACATTCCCCATATACACTGCCTACATGCCATAAATCTACCCCTCACCCACAGTTCACATCACCACACATGGACCACAGGAGATTGGCATATTACTCTCAAACACACCAGACATCTACAAACAAGCACACTGAAACCATTCAAAAATCGACATACAGCCATACTTTCAACAATACAATGTGCACTACACAGAGAGCATAAATCGCATGCATACACTACATATGCACAGGTCCTGTAACAACACACACCCCATGTATGCCAGAAATGCTCAACACTTATCCCACCCAGAAGTACACCATGCGTACACAGCACAAACAGCACACACACACACCACGATTCCTTATGCACACCACCCACCTCCCATAAGCATACCCCAAGGAGACCATATTCAATAACACCCCGCCACACACACCATGCACACACCACAGGTACAACAAACTCAGCACACAGAGTCCACCCAGAACTACAACACACACAACCAGAAATGAAGATACAAAGAGACCGCGCACAACACATACCGCATTAGCACAGTGCATGGATATCATGCATAACACCACCTGCTCCGCACACATATGCACTAGAGAAACACCCAATAGCCACCATCGGAAAGAAAACTCCATCACACACCAACACCCACGTGCAACACACAAGACACACACCACATCCATGTGACCCATGAAATGCATGGACTCAAAACACCTCTAGCCCAGTGATGCACCCACCTATTCAACACACCCAGGGAAACAAACCTCAAGTCAGAACACCTGTAAGATTTATATCACACCAAATCAGCACCAACCACCCACACAGTCACACACAAACACACACAACCCAGCACCACTGAACACTAATCATATGAAGAGTAACAAGTCTTTCACACACCCAAACAACAAACACACGCACGCACACACACATACACACACAAAGTACACACACATTCCTGCTTAATTCCTGGTTGGTTGTTGTCAGCCTGCTTATGGATACCCAGGTTGTCTCCTTCCCTGGGGGGGGGGGGGAGGAGTCAAGATGGCGGAGAAGTGGCAGGCTGAGACGACATCAGGCAGCAGGAGATCAGCTAGATAGCCTATCAAACCATTCCGAACACCTATGAATCCAACAGGAGATTGAAGAGAAGAAAAACAACAATTCTAGAAACAGAAAATCGACCACTTTCTAAAAGGTGCACTGAAGACTGGGGCCCCTAGCTCTCAGCTCCTCTGAACCGGAGATTGGGAGGCCGCCATTTTCATTCCTGTCCTCCGGAACTCTACGGAAAGCGTTCAGGGAACAAAAGCTCCCGAAAGCGAACCTGAGAGGATTACTTAGCCCGGCCCCTGGTAAGGGCGGTGCAATTCCGCCTGGGGCAAAGACACTTGAGAATCACTACAACAGGCCCCTCCCCCAGAAGATCAAAGAAATCCAGCCAAGACCAAGTTCACTTAACAAGGAGAACAGTGGATTCTTACCTGGACAAAATGACAAGGCGGAAAAACTCACCACAAAAAAAAGAACAGGAGGCAGGAGGAAGGCTAGGGACCTAATCAATACAGACATTGGTAATATGTCAGATCTGGAATTCAGGACGACGATTCTCAAAGTTCTAGCTGGTCTCAAAAAAGGCATGGAAGATATTAGAGAAACCCTGTCAGGAGAAATAAAAGCCTTTCTGGAGAAATAAAAGAACTAAAATCTAATCAAGTTGAAATTAAAAAAAGCTATTAATGAGGTGCAATCAAAAATGGAGGCTCTTACTGCTAGGATAAATGAGGCAGAAGAAAGAATTAGTGATATAGAAGTCCAAATGACAGAGAATAAAGAAGCTGAGCAAAAGAGAGACAAAGAACTACTGGATCACGAGGGGAGAATTCGAGAGATAAGTGATACCATAAGACGAAACAACATTAGAATAATTGGAATTCCAGAAGAAGAAGAAGAAAGAGAAAGAGGAGCAGAAGGTATACTGGAGAGGATTTTTGTAGAGAATTTCCCTAATATAGCAAGGGGAACAAGCATCAAAATCCAGGAGGTGCAGAGAACACCCCTCAAAATCAATAGGAATCCCCGCCATCTAATAGTAAAATTTACAAGTCTTAGCGACAAAGAGAAAATCCTGAAAGCACCACGGGACAAGAAGTCTGTAACATACAATGGTAAAAATATTAGATTGGCAGCAGACTTATCCACAGAGACCTGGCAAGCCAGAAAGAACTGGCATGATATATTCAGAGCACTAAACGAGAAAAACATGCAGCCAAGAATACTTTATCCAGCTAGGTTATCATTGAAAATAGAAGGAGAGATTAAAAGCTTCCAGGACAAACAAAAACTGAAAGAGTTTGTAAACACCAAACCAGCTCTACAGGAAATATTGAAAGGGGTCCTCTAAGCAAAGAGAGACGCTAAAAGTATTACCAGAAAGGAACAGAGACATTATACAGTAACAATCACCATACAGGCAATACAATGGCACTAAACTCATATCTCTCAATAGTTACCCTGAATGTAAATGGGCTAAATGCCCCAATCAAAAGACACAGGGTTTCAGAATGGATAAAAAAACAAAACCCATCCATATGCTGCCTACAAGAAACTCATCTTAGACCTGAAGACACCTCCAGATTGAAAGTGAGGGGGTGGAAAACAATTTACCATGCTAATGGACATCAGAAGAAAGCTGGGGTGGCAATCCTTATATCAGATCAATTAGATTTTAAGCCAAAGACTATAATAAGAGATGAGGAAGGACACTTCATCATACTCAAAGGGTCTGTCCAACAAGAAGATCTAACAATTTTAAATATCTATGCCCCTAACATGGGATCAGCCAACTATATAAACCAATTAATAACAAAATCAAAGAAACACATTGACAAGAATACAATAACAGTTGGAGACTTTAATACACCCCTCACTGAAATGGACAGATCATCCAAGCAAAAGATCAACAAGGAAATAAAGGTCTTAAATGACACACTGGAGCAGATGTCTCCTTCCCTCATGGTTATTGATATGCTTTCATTCAGAAGCTCTTACATGTAAGCTCTTACACTCTTACATGTATTCAGTGATGGGAAGGACAGGAAAAAGAGCCAGGGTCAGAAGCTTCCATTCTCTTTGGGGGGAAGATTCCAGGCTGCTTGCTGACTCGGCTGCTGGTGTAGCCAATGGAGGTTCCCTTTGCCCAAGCCCACAGCTGTTTCTTACTCCTGATATGGTGAGCTCGCTGGGAAATTGTGCTTGCTACTCCCTTCCTCTTCGACTACATCACGTTCTCATCTCTGCTGAAAAATTCTGGCCCTCGGTATCCACTTCCATCCATTGGGTTCTCTTTCCATACTAGCTTCAGGCTTGAGGCCCTTCGAATCCCATGTCTCATTGAGCCTGGGAGTGTGGCCTAGCCCCTGGGCCTGTGCATTTTGGGGCCCGAGGATCCGTTGCAATTTTGTCTCAGAAGTACCTGGATGTTGTCAGGTATAGTGGACTGGAATATGGCAGCAGACGCTGGTCCAGAGGTATTCAGAGACACATGGTCACATTGCTGGAGCCAAAAGAAACAAAGTTAAAACAAGTGTCCGATTTGTTTCATTCTCAAGGGAATGGATGACATTGGCCCTCCTACGGAGACTCTCCTAAGCTTGCTGAATTTCCAACCTTCCCTTGCTTCACATTGGTGGCCTATGGAGCTGTCACTCACACAGCTAGGACTCAATGGACGCTAGCATGTTTCTGTTGTATTCCTGTGCCTGGTGACAACAGTCAGTGTCAGATATAGCCAAGGAATCTGCTGCCCCTTCTTGAGACTTCACGCTGCTTAGCTGTGTGAAGTATGTAGTGTTATGTCTAGTCAGCTGGATCTACTCTTTGACTCACTCTGATACCTCCGTTCTGAAGACCAGAGGGTGAGGGCAGGCAGACTATTCTGCCAGTCCTGGTGAGGGCTCTTTTGGAGCACTCAGTGAATATTGACCGAAGGCTCAGTTGCAAACCCAGGAGCTTCCAGAGAGAGGAGTCACCACCTTTTCCTGTTTCTAGTCCCCGGCCTAAAGGGCAGGAGAAATATATAAGGAGAGACAAGGTCTCTCTCTTTCTAAAAGAAGAATGGAAGCCTCTTGCTGACCAACTCTCTGGTGGAGCCCATGGAGAATTCCCTGGGCCCAAACCCAGAGTGGTTTCTTAGACTGGACAAAGCCAACTCGTTGGGAGACTGGGCTAGTGGTTCCATTCTGAATAACTTTGGTTTCCTTGAGAGAGACAGATGGGGAGAGGGCATGACAACCTGCTCCCAAACACTACACCGGGAGCACAACCTTATGGCATACACCATATGCACACCACACATACACAGGGCAAACACATATACACTGGATTTATAAGTTGCCCAGAAAGCACACAGAATGTACAGCATGCACAGCATACCTACATGACACACACATGAATGCAAATGACCACCCTGTCACCAAACACAGTGGCCAGAAGCAACATACATCATTTGGTGTCATATGTGCCATACCCAGGACTCTTGATGAACACATGTAGCACACTCCTATCAGGGAATCATAGAAAACACTCCCACATTCACCACAAACACACACTCACAATGCGTGGAATACACACAATGCACACCACACAACTCCTCTACACACGCCCATCCAAAACCATCCACAGGAGACATACAACCATACACACACAATCCATTGACTCCAATTCCAACAAGTCACTCCCAAAACACCTTATACAAGCTACCCATATAGATTACCTGCATGGAACACCGATATTACACACAAACACATAGAAGGCACACAGAGCCCAAAGCCTTCCGAAACTCACACGCACAACAGACAGCACCCTACTACCTCATGGACGACACGTTCCCCTCACCTACACCTCTCAGATATATCCCACGTACCTGTCACACGTTTCATTTGGTGCTATCTAATTCCCTCAGAGGGGTAGAATCCAGCATGCTCCCCTGAGGCCATTCCCACCATCTTTGCCCCTCTGGCAAAAAGCCCAAGGCCTGAGGATCCTCGTGACTCCCGGCCTCAATTCAGGCCTTCGGTGTGCCCTTCTCTGCGCTGACAGATTCCACATGCCTTATGGCTAAGACCTAACCTTAACTCTAGCCGTAGCCCTAACCCTAGGCCTAGTTTGGGGTCCAGATTTCTGAAATCAGAGGAATGGTCGAGAAACCTATCAGATGGGACCCCCTGACCTACCCCCATAATTTAGTCTGATCCCTGGAGGAAACCATGAAATTTAGAAGTATGCTTAACCCACACAGAGAGACACACCTGCATGCATCCCTCAGGCCACCCCCACCTTAGGCGACCAGTAGGACCACAATCCAGGCGTCTAAGGATCCTTCAGACACACATCCACAACTGAGCCATATGGAGAGACAACAACAGGGCCGGCAGACTGGGTATGCCATGCCCCTAGGACATAACGCTGACCCTAGGTTGAGTATTCATGAATCCGTCCCCAGAGGTCTGGTTCCCTTGGCTTACAGATTGTGGACCCCTTATTCACCTCACAGGACTCTGGTTGACACACACAAAAAACTGTGCCATTTGGCCCTGTGCAGAATCCGCATTGAGGTAGAAATCTCCATGCACCCTAAAGGCACCCACACCTTCAGAGGACACATTGACCACAATACCAGAGCCTGTCCGGACACCAGAGTAATGTCCTAAATAGCACTCCAGTAGCTTTGATTTGCACTGATCTATCGGGCCTGCCATTATCCCACGACAAATTCCTAACCCTAGGTTGGGTGCTTAGGCCTGGGTCAGAGGTCTGCCACCTAATTCCTCCAATTGAAGGGAATATCAGACTCACTCTAGGACACAGCCCCTCAGCCAGGAGGAAACTGTTTCATTCAATGCTCCCTAATACCCTCAGAGCAGTAGATTTCAGCATGCCCCCCAGGCCAAAAGCCCAGGGCTGGAGGAGCCACCTGACTCAGGGCTTCAATTCAGGCCTTCCGTAAGCCGTTTTCTACACTGGCAGATTCGATCTGCCTTGTCCCTAATATGTAACCCTAACTCTAAACCTAACCTTAACCTTATCCTTAACCCTATACCTAGGTTGGGTGAGCAGGCTTCTGAAATTGGAGAAAGGGTCCAGAAACCTATCAGATGGGGGACCCGTGACCTGCACCGCAAAATTTCCTCTAACTGCAGGAGGAACACATGCCATTTAGAAGTATGGTTAACCCCCAGAGCGAGACAAACCAGCATGCATCCCTCGGGTCCTACACAGCTTAGGCGGCCTCCAGGACCAGGATCCAGGCGTCTAACGGTCCATCTGGCAAACACCCTCAACTGAGCCATAGTGGGAGAGCACAGCAGTATCAGCAGAGTGGGGATGACATGCCCCTAGGAACTAACCCTAACTCTAGTTTGGGTATTTTGGATTCCGTCCCCATAAGCCTGGCCCCATAGCCATCCAGTTTTGGGACCCCTTATTCACAACACAGGACTCTGAATTTCACCAACGTGGAAACTGTACCATTTGGCACTGTGCAGTATCCTCCTGGCGGGAAAATGATGCATGCATCCCCTGGCCTCTCCCACTGTTGGAGGAACCCCAGTCCAAAATCCCGGAATCGGATGCACTGCCAGAACAATGCCCTCAACTCAGCCCTCTAGAATGCCTGCCCTCGTACTGGCCCATCGTGCCTGCAATCCTCCTGGAACCGAACCCTAACCCTAGTTTGGGCTTTCAGACCCTGGACCATAAAGGGCTGACACCAAGTCCTCCCATTGATTGGAGCATCACACTGACCGCAGCACTCAGCCTCTCAGTCAGGAGGAAACCATTTCATTTTGTGTTGAAGAGTACCCTCAGAGGGGTAGAAACCAGCATGCTCCCCTGAGGCCATTCCCACCATCTTTGCCTCTCCAGGTGAGCACTTATCAGTGCTGGCAGATTCCACATGCCTTATGGCTGAGACATAACCCTAACCCTAACCGTAACCCTAGGCCCAGTGTGGGTGATCAGATTTCTGAAATCAGAGGAATGGTCCAGAAACCCATCAGATGGGACCCCTGATGTGCACCACATAATTTCGTCTGATCCCTGGAGGAAACCATGACATTTAGAAGGATGCTTAACCCGCACAGGGAGACACACCTGCATGCATCCCTTAGGTCACCCCCCACCTTAGGTGATGATTAGGACCACGATCCAGGCGTCTAAGGATCCTTCAGACACACATCCTCAACTGAGCCATAGGGAGAGACCATAGCAGTGCCGGCAGACCGGGGATGGCATGCCCCTAGGACCTAACCCTAACCCTAGGTTGTGTATTCATGCATCCGTCCCCAAAGGACTGGCTACATCACCTTCCAAATCGGGGACCCTTTATTCAACACACAGGGCTCTGGTTGCCACATGCAAGAAAACTGTGCCATTTGGCCCTGTGCAGAATTCTCACTGAGGGAGAAGTCTCCATGCACCCTAAAGGCACCCACATTTTCGGGGGACCCCCTGACCACAATACCAGAGCATGCTCTCATGCAAGAGTAATGCCCTAAACCACACTTTGGGAGCTTAGATCTGCACTGAGCCATCAGGCCTGCCATTACCAAAAGACAAATTCCTAACCCTGGGTTGGGTGCTTAGGCCTGGCTCACAGATCTGCTACCTAATTCAGACAATTGAAGGGAATACCAGACTCACCCTAGGACTCAGCTTCTCAGCCAAGAGGAAACTGTTTCATTCAATGCTACCTAATACCCTCAGAGTGGTAGAAACCAGTATGCTCCCCTGAGGCCATTCCTGCCATCTTTGCCCCTCTAGGCCAAAAGCCCAGGGCTGGAGGAGCCTTCTGACTCACGGTCTCAATTCAGGCCTTGGGTGAGCCCTTACCTACGCTGGCAGATTCAATCTGCCTTGTCCCTAAGACCTAACCCTACCCTATCCCTAACCGTAACCGTAACCCTATACCTAACCCTATGCCTAGGTTGGGTGATCAAGCTTCTGAAATCAGAGGAATCATCCAGAAACCCATCAGATGGGGGACCCGTGACCTCCACCCCAAAATCTCCTCTGATCCCAGGAGGAACACATGACATTTAGAAGTATGGTTAACCCCCAGAGCGAGACAAACCAGCATGCATCCCTTGGGCCACCCCCAGATTAGGCAGCCCCCAGGACCACGTTCCAGGCATCTAATGATCCTGTAGGCACAAACCCTCAACTCAACCATAGTGGGAGAGCACAGCAGTAACAGCAGAGCAGGGAAGATTTGCCCCTAGGAACTAACCCTCACCCAAGGTTGGGTATTTTGGCTTCCATCCACATAGGCCTGCTCCATAGCCATCCAGATTGGGGACCCCTTATTCAAAACACAAGACTCTGACTGCCACCGATGTGGAAACTGTACCATTTGGCACTGTGCAGTACCCTTCTGGCAGGAGAATCCTGCATTCTCCCACTCTCCTCTCCCACCTTTGGAGGACCCCCTGACCAAAATACAGGAATCAGACCACTGCCAGAAAAATGCCTCAACTCAGACCTCTGAAAGCCTGCCCTCGAACTGGCCCATCGGGCTTGCCATGCTCCCGGAACTGCACCCAAACCCTAGTTTGGGCTTTCAGGGTCCGGACCGTAAAGGGCAGAAACTCATGTCCTCCCATTGATGGGAGCATCACACTGACTGCACGACTCAGGCTCTCAGTCAAGAGGACACCTTATTATTTGGTGCTATCTAGTACACTCAGAGAGGTAGAAACCAGCATGATCCCCTGATGCCATCCTGCCATCTTGCCCCCCGAGACCAACAGCCCAGGGCCGGAGTAGCCTCCTGACTCGTAGCCACAATTCAGGCCTTGCGGGAACCCTTATCTATGCTGGCAGATTCTACCTGTCTTGTCCCTAAGAAGTAACCCTAACCTGAACTCTAACCCTAACCCTAACCCTCTCCCTAACCCCCTTGCTAATGTTGGGCGATCAGGATCTGAAATCGGATAAATCGCATAGAAACCCTTCAGATGAGTGACCCATGACCAGCACTACAAAATTTCATCTGATCACAGGAGGAACATATGACATTTACAAGTATGGTTAATCCCCAGAGGGAGACAAACCAGCATACATCCCTCGGGCCACCCCCAGGTTAGGTGGCCCCACGGACCACGATCAAGGCATCTAAGGATCCTGTAGGCACACGCCCTCAACTCAGCCATTGTGGGAGAGCACCACAGAATCAGCAGAGCGGGGATAACATGTCCCTAGGAACTAACCCTAACCCTAGGTTGGGTATTTTGTCTTCCGTCCCCATAGGCCTGGCCCCGTAGCCATCCAGACTGGCGACATCTTATTCACAACACAGGACTCTGACTGCCACCAACGTGGAAACTGTACCATTTGACACTGTGCAGTACCCTCCGGGTAGGGGAATCCTGCATGCCCGCTCTCGCCTCTCCCACTTTGGAGAACCCCTGAACAAAATCCCAAAATCAGATGGGCTGCCAGAACAATGCCCTCAACTCAGCCCTCTGGAAAGCCTGCCCTCGCACTGGCCCATCCGGCATACCATGCTCCTGGAACAGAACCCTAACCCTAGCTTGGGCTTTCAGGCTCTGGACCCTAATGGGCTGACACCAAGTCCTCACATTGATGAGAGCATTACACTGACCACAGGACCCAGCCTCTCAGTCAGGAAGAAACCATTTCGTTTGGTGCTAACTAGTACCCTTAGAGCAGTAGATACCAGCATGCTCCCTGAGGTCTATCCCACCATCTTTGCCTCTTCAGGCAAGATGCACAAGGCCTGAGGATCCTCATGACTCCCGGCCTCAATTCAGGCCTTCGGTGATCCCTTATCTGCGCTGGCAGATTCCACATACCTTATGGTTAAGATATAACCCTAACCCTAACCAAAATCCTACACATAAACCTATCTCTTATTTGGGTGGTCAGATTTCTGACATCAGATGAATGGTCGAGAAACCCACCCGATGTGACCACTGACGTGCACCACATAATTTCGTCTGATCCCTGGAGGAAACCATGACATTCAGTAGTATGCTTAACCTGCACAGGGTGACACACCTGCATGATTCCCTCAGGCCACCTCCACCTTAGGTGACCCTTAGGACCACGATCCAGGCGTCTAGGGATCATTCAGACACACATACTCAAATGAGACACAGGGAGAGACCACAGCAGTGCTGGCAGACTGGGGATGCCATGCCCCTAGGACCTAACCCTAACCCTAGGTGGGGTATTCAGGCATCCATCCCCAGAAGTCTGGCTCCCTAGCATTCCAGACTGGGTACCCCTTATTCACCTCACAGGACTCTGGTTGCCACACACAAGAAAACTGCCATTTGGCCCTGTGCAGAATCCTCATTGAGGGAGAAATCTCCATGCACCCTAAAGGCACCCACACCTTGTGTGGACCCCCCGACCACAATACCAGAGCCTACCCGGACACCAGAGTAATGCCCTAAAAGCCTCGGGAGTTCTGATCTGCACTGACCCAACGGGCATGCCATTATCTCACAAAAAATTCCTAACCCTAGGATGGGTGCTTAGGTCTGGTCGGAGTTCTGCCACCTAATTTTTCCAATTGAAGGGAATATCAGACTCACCCTAGGACTCAACCTCTCAGCCAGGAGGGAACTGTTTCATTTGATGCTACCTAATACCCTCAGAGCGGTAGAAACCAGCATACTCCCCTGAGGCCCTTCCCGCCATCTTTGCCCCTCAAGGCCAAATGCCAACGGTGGAGAAATGTCCTGACTCCCGGCCTCAATTAAGGCTGTGGGTGAGCCCTTATCTACGCTGGTGGATTCGATCTGCTTTGTCCCTAAGACGGAACAATAACCCTAACCGTAACCCTAACCCAGCCCTATAACTATCTCTATCTCTATGTTGGGTGATCAGGCTTCTGAAATCGGAGATATTGTCCAGAATCCCATCACATGGGGGACCCGTGACCTGCACTGCAATATCTCCTCTGATCCCAGGAGGAACGCATGACTTTTAGAAGTATGGTTAACCCCCAGAGCGAGACAAACCAGTATGCAACCCCGGGCAAACCCCAGCTTAGGCGGCCCCCAAGACCACGATCCAGGCATCTCACGTTCCTGCAGGCACACACCCTCAACTCAGCCATAGTGGGAGAGCACAGCAATATCAGGCAGGTGAGGATAACATGCTCCTATGAACTAACCCTAACCCTAGGTTCGGTATTTTGGCTTCCATCCGCATAGGCCTGGCCACGTAGACATCCAGGTTGGGGACGCCTTATTCACAACACAGGACTCTGACCGCCACCGACATGGGACATGTACCATTTGGCACTGTGCAGTACCATCTTGGTGGGAGAATCCTGCATGCCGTCTCTCACCTCTCACACCTTTGGAGGACCCCCTGACCAAAATCCCGGAATTGGACGCACTGCCAGAACAATGTTTTCAACTCAGCCCTCTGGAAAGCCTGCACTCGCACTGGCCCATCCGGCATAGCATACTCCCAGAACCGAGCCCTAACCCTAGCTTGGGCTTTCAGGCTCTGTACCCTAGAGGGCTGACACCCAAGCCCTTGCATTGTTGGGAGCATCACACTGACCAAAGGACTCAGCCTCTCATTCAGGAGGAAACTGTTTCATTTCGTGCTATCTAGTACCCTCAGAGCAGGAGAAACCAGCATGCTCCCCTGAGGCCATTCCCATCATCGTTGCCTCTTCAAGAAAAGTGCACAAGTCCTGAGGAACCTCGTTACTACCGGCCTCAATCCTGGCTTTCGTTGAGCCCTTATCTGCGCTGGCAGATTCCACATGTGCACAGAGCATATTCTCCCAATGTATTTTTAGAAGCCTCAGAAAATTGCCGTGTACTTCTTTCCCAGTTTCCCAACTGTCCAGAGAACATCTGTGTAGTATCTTCTTTCCTGAAGGGAGAAGCAATTTCAACGCATGGAAGAATACACACAAATGATGGGCTTTCTACTGTCCCAGTGCACTGGGGAGAGGGTATTGTGCAATGAATGCAGTTTCAGGATTAGGGCATTTTTCACCAAGTGAAAGAAATAGGAGGAACCTGCTAAGCACATAACCCAGGTCCGGCGAATCTCAGCACCATGCCAGTGTCAACCACTATGCTGATGCACGAAAACATCCTCCTGGATCAAGCATGTGTGTGGTAGCATTAGGGATTGCCTAAAGCTTTACTCTCAGAATGAAGACGCTATCGGCCAGGATCTTGCTGCATGAAAGTGGAAGTGTTAATTTACCTGCTGAATTACACCGTCTCCTGAATGTACATGTCGGGTGTGCTGGCATTGACCCTGAGAAACAGCACTGAGCCCTTTAGGGTCCAGAGCCTGAAAGCCCAATATAGGGTTAGAGTTTGGTTCCGTGAGCATGGCATGCCCGATGGGCCAGTGGGAGGGCAGGCTTTCTAGAGGGCTGAGTTGAAAACATTGTTCTGGCAGCGTGTCTGATTCCAGGATTTTTGTCAGGGGGTCCTTCAAAGGCGTGAGAGGCGAGAGGAGGCATGCAGGATTCTCCCACCAGGAAGGTACTGCACAGTGCCAAATGGTACACGTTCCACATTGGTGGCAGTCAGAGTCCTGTGTTATGAATAAGGGGTCCCCAACCTGGATGGCTACGTGGCCAGACCTATGCGGACGGAAGCCAAAATACCCAACCTAGGGTTAGGGTTATTTCGTAGGGGCTTGATATCCCTTCCCTGCTGATATTGCTGTGCTCTCCCACTATGGCTGAGCTGACGGTGTGTGCCTGCAGGATCGTTAGTCGCCTGGATCATGGCCCCGGGGGCCGCCTAACCTGGGGTTGGCCCGGGGGTTCATACTGGTTTGTCTCCTGTGGGGGTTAACTATACTTCTTAATGTCATGTGTTCCTCCTGAGATCAGAGGAAATTTTGTGGGGCAGGTCACGGGGTCCTCCATCTGATTGGGTTCTGGACGATTCCTCCGATTTCAGAAGCCTGATCACCAAACCTTGCATAGGGTTAGGGATAGGGTTACGGTTAGAGTTAGGATTAGGGTTAGGGTTACATCTTAGGGATAAGGCATATAGAATCTGCCAGCGTAGATAAGGGCTCACACAAGGCCTGAATTGAGGCCACGAGTCAGGAGGCTCCTCTGCCCCTGGGCTTTTGGTCATTGGGGGCAAAGATGGCGAGATAGCCTCAGGGGATCATGCTTGTTTCTACCGCTCTGAGGGTACTAGACAGCACCAAATGAAAAGGTTTACTCCTGACTGAGAGACTGGGATGTGCTGTCAGTGTAATGCTCTCTTCAATGGGAGGACTTGGGATTCAGCCTTTAGGATTCAGAGCCTGAAAGCCCAACCTAGGGTTAGGGTTTCGTTCTGGGAGCTTGGCATGCCCGATGGGCCAGTGCGAGGGCAGGCTTTCCAGAGCGCTGAGTTGAGGGCATTGTTTGGCAGCGTGCCCGATTCTGGGATTTTGGACAGGGGGGTCCCCCAAAGGTGGGTGAGGCGAGAGGGGGATGCAGGATTCTCTCTCCAGGAGGGTACTCTACAGTGCCAAATGGTACAGTTTTCATGTCGGTGGAATTCAGAGTCCTGTGTTGTGAATAAGTGGTTCCCATTCTGGATGGCTACATGGCCAGTCCTATGGGGATTGAAGCCAAAAAAGCCAACCTAGTATTAGGGTTAGGTCGTGGGGGCATGGTATACGCAGTCTGCCGGCACTGTTGTGGTCTCTCCCTATGGCTCAGTTGAGGATGTGTGTCTGAAGGATCCTTAGACGCCAGGAATGTGGTTCTAAGGGTCGCCTAAAGTGGGGGTGGCCTGAGGGATGCATGCGGGTGTGTTAAGCATACTTCTATATGTCATGGTTTCCCCCAGGGATCAGATGAAATTATGCGGTGCACTTCAGGGGTCCCATCTGATGGATTTCTGGAGGATTCCTCTGGTTTCAGAAATCTGATTTCTGAAGTCCTCTCGTTTCAGAAACCCAGAAATCCAGAGAAATCCTCTGGTTTCAGAAACCCAAACTAGGCCTAGGTTTAGGTTTAGGGATAGGGTTAGGGTTATTTCTTAGCCATAAGGAATGTGCAATGTGCCAGGGCATATAAGGGCTCAGCGAAGGCCTGATTTGAGGCCGTGAGTCGCGAGGCTCCTCAGTCCTTGGGCATTTTGCCTGGAGAGGCAAAGATGGTGGGAATGGCCTCAGGGGAACATGCTGGTTTCTACCGCTCTGAGGGTATTAGATTGCACCAAATGAAATGGTTTCCTCCTGACTGAGAGGCTAGTCCTGCAGTCAGTGTGATGTTTCCATCAATGGGAGGACTTGGGTGTCAGTCCTTTAGGGGCCAGAGCCTGAAAGGCCAACCTAGGGTTAGGGTTCAGTTCCGGGAGCATGGCAGGCCCGAATGGCCAGTGCGAGGGCAGGCTTTCCAGAGGGCTGAATTGAGGGCATTGTTCTAGCAGCCCGTCTGATTCCAGGATTTTGGTCAAGGGTCCTCCAAGCGTGGGAGAGGTGAGAGGGTGCATGCAGGTTTCTCCCAGCACCCAGCAGGAGGGTACTGCACAGTGCCAAATGGTACAGTTTCCACGTTGGTAGAAGTCAGAATCCTGTGAGTGTATAAGGGGTCCCCAATCTAGATGCTACGGGGCCAGGCCTATGGGGACGGAAGACAAAATACCACACCTAGGGTTAGGGTTAGGTCCCAGGGGCATGTTATCCTCGCTCTGCTGATACTGCTGTGCTCTCCCACTATGGCTGAGTTGAGGGTGTGTGCCTGCATTATAAGCCTGGATTGTGTTCCTGGGGGCTGCCTAAGCAGCGGGTGGCCAGAGGGATGAATGCTCATTTGTCTCATTCTGGGGGTTAACCATACTTCTAAATGTCATGTGTTCCTTTGGGATCAGAGGAAATTTTGTGGGAGAGGTCTCGGGTCCACCATCTGATGGGTTTCTGGACGATTCCTCAGATTTCAGAAGCCTGATCACCCAACCTAGCCATAGGGTTAGGGAGAGGGTTTGGGTTACGGTTAGGGTTACATCTTAGGGACAAAGCGGATGGAATCTGCCAGCGTAGATTAGGGCTTACCGAAGGCCTGAATTGAGAGTGAGAGTCATGAGTCTCCTCCAGCCCTGGGCTTTTGGCCTGGAGGGGCATAGATGGTGGGAATGGCCTCAGGGAGGATGCTGATTTCTACCCCTGTGATGGTATTTGGTAGCATCGAAAAAAATGTTTCCTCCAGGCTGAGTGGCTGAATCCTAGGGTGAGTCTAATAGTCCCTTCAATTGGAGGAATTAGGTGGCAGACCTCTAAGCACCAAACCTAGGGTTAGGAATTTGTCGTGGAATAATGGCAGCCCTGTTGGGTCTTTGCAGATCTAAGCTCCTGTAGCGCTGTTTAGGCCATTATTCTGGTTTCCGTGCAGGCTCTGGTATTGTGGTCAGGGGGTCCACGGAAGGTGTGGGTGCCTTTAGGGTGCATGCAGATTTCCCCATCAGTGAGGATTCTGCACAGGGCCAAATGGCAGTTTTCTTGTGTTTGGCAACCAGAGTCCTGTGAGGTGAATAAGGGTTCCCCAATCTGGACGACGAGGGTTCCATACATCTGGGGACGGATGCATGAATGCCCAACCAAGGGTTAGGGTTAGGGCCTAGGGGCATGGCATGCCCGGTCTGCTGGCACTGCTGTGGTCTCTCCCTATGGCTCACTTGAGGATGTGTGTCTGAAGGATCCTTAGATGCCTGGATCATGGTCCTAAGTGTGCCTAAGGTGGGGGTGGCCTGAGGGATTCATGCAGGTGTGTGTCTCTGTGCGGGTTAAGCATTCTTCTAGATGTCATTGTTTCCTCCAGGATCAGACGAAATATAGTGGTGCACGTCAGGGGTCCCATCTGATGGATTTCTGGACGATTCCTCTGATTTCATAAATCTGATTACCCAAACTAGGCCTAGGTTTAGAGTTAGGGATAGGGTTAGGTTTATGGTTATGTCTTAGCCATAAGGCATGTGCAATCTGCCAGCGCTGATAAGGGCTCAGTGAAGGCCTGAATTGAGGCTGGGAGTCACGAGGCTCCTCAGGCGTTGGGCATTTTGCCTGGAGAGGCAAAGATGGTGGGAATGGCATCAGGGGAGCATGCTGGTTTCTACCGCTCTGAGGATGTTAGCACCAAATGAAACGGTTTCCTCCTGACTGAGAGGCTGAGTGCTGCGGTCAGTGTGATGTTTCCATCAATGGGAGTACTTCGGTGTCATCCCTTTAGGGTCCAGAGCCTGAAAGCCCAACCTAGGGTTAGGGATCGGTTCCGGAAGCATGGCAGGCCATGGGCCAGTTCGAGGGCATGCTTAACAGAGGGATGGGTTGAGGGCATTGTTCTGGAAGTGCGTCTGATCCAGGATTTTGGTCAGGGGGGTCCTCCAAAGGTGTGAGAGGTGGGAGGGGGCATGCAGGATTTTCCCGGCAGGAGGATACTGCACACTGTCAAATGGTACAGTTTCCACGTGGTGGCAGTCAGAGTCCTTTGACTGAATAAGGGTTCCCCAATCTGGATGGCTACAGTGCCAGGCCTATGGGGACGGAAGAAAAATACCCCACCTAGAGTTCAGCTTAGGTCCTAGGGGCATGTTATCCCCGCTCTGCTGATACTGCTGTGCTCTCCCACTATGGCTGAGTTGACGGTGTGTGCCTACAGCATCGTTAGACTGCCGGATCGTGTTCCTGTGGGCCGCCTAAGCGGCGAGTGGCCTGAAGCATGCATGCCGGTTTGTCTCGTTCTGGGGGTTAACCATACATCTAAATGTCATGTGTTTGACCTGGGATCAGAGGAAATTTTGCATTGCAGGTCACCCCATCTGACAATTCCTCCTGACTGAGAGGCTGAGTCCTGCGGTCAGTGTGATGTTTCCATCAATGGGAGGACTTGGGAGTCAGCCCTTTAGGGTCCGGAGCCTGAAAACCCAACCTAGGGTTATGGTTCAGTTCCGGGAGCATGGCAGACCCGATGGGCAAGTGCGAGGTCAGGCTTTCCAGAGGGCTGGGTTGAGGGCATTGTTCTGGCAGTGCGTCCGATTCTGGGATTTTGGTCAGCGTGTCCTCCAAAGGTGGGAGAGGCATGAGGGGGCATGCAGGATTCTCCTGACAGGAGGGTACTGCACAGTGCCAAATGGTACATTTTCCACATCAGTTTCAGTCAGAGGCCTGTGTTGTGAATAAGGGGTCTCCAGTCTGGGTGGCCATGGGGCCAGGCCTATGGGGACGGAAGCCAAATTCCCCACCTAGGTTTGGTGTTAGTTCCTAGGGGCATGTTATCCCCACTCTGCTGATACTTCTGTGCTCTCCCACTGTGGCTGAGTTTAGGGTGTGTGCCTGCAGGATCGTTAGATGCCTGGATTGTGGTCCTTTGGGCCACCTAACTGGGGGTGGCCTGAGGGATGCATGCTGTTTGTCTCAGTATGCGGGTTAACCAGACTTCTAAATGTCTTATTTTCCTCCTGGGATCAGAGGAAATTTTGCAGTGCAGGTCAGGGGTCCACCATCTGATGGGCTGGCTGATCAGAAGCCTGATCACCCAACCTAGGCATAGGTTTAAGATTAGGGGTAGGGGTAGGGTTATGTCTTAACATACAAGGCAGATCGAATCGGCCAGCATAGAAAAGGGCTCACCGAAGGCCTCAATTGAGGCTGGGAGTCAGGAGGCTCCTCGGGCCCTGGGCTTATGGCCTGGAGAGGCAAAGATGGGGGGAATGGCCTTTGGGGTGCATGTTGGTTTCTATCGCGTTGATG
The DNA here is from genome assembly GCA_003697995.1 of Taxidea taxus jeffersonii. Lineage (NCBI taxonomy): Eukaryota > Metazoa > Chordata > Mammalia > Carnivora > Mustelidae > Taxidea > Taxidea taxus. The sequence goes on from ML101372.1 coordinate 59,430, forward strand.
GTATTAGGTAGCATGGAATGAAACAGTTTCCTCCTGGCTGAGATGCTGAGTCCTACAATGAGTCTTATATACCCTTCAATTGCAGGAATTAGGAGGCAGACCTCTGACCCAGGCCCAAACACCCATCCTAGGGTTAGGTATTTGTCGTGTTATACTGGTAGGTCCGATGGGTCAGTGCAATATAAACTCCCAGAGCGCTGTTTAGGGCATTTCTCTGGTGTCCGTGCAGACTCTGGTATTGTGATACGGGGTCCTCTGAAGGTTTGGGTGCCTTTATAGTGCATGCAGGTTTCTCCCTCAATGAGCATTCTACACAGGGCCAAACAGCACAGTTTTCTTGTGTGTGGCAACCAGAGTCCTGTGAGGTGAATAATGGGTCCCCAATCTGGAAGGTGAGGGAAGCAGACCTCTGTGGACGGATGCATGAATACCCAACCTAGGGTTATGGTTAGGTACTTGGGGGATGGCATCCCTGGTGTGCTGGCACTGCTGTGGTCTCTCCCTATGCCTCAATTGAGGATGTATGTCTGAAGGATCCTTAGATGCCTGGATCGTGGTCCTTTGGGCCGCCTAAGGTGGGGGTGGCCTGAGAGATGCATGCAGGTGTGTCTCCCTGTGCGGGTTAAGCATACTTTCTAAATGTCATGTGTTCCTCCTGGGATCAGAGGAAATTTTGCGTTCAGGTCAGGGGTCCCCCATCTGATGGTTTTCTGGACGATTCCTACGATTTCAGAAGCCTGATTACCCAACCTGGGCATAGGGTTAGGGAGAGGGTTAGGGTTAGTTAGGATTAGGGTTAGGGTTATGTCTTAGGGACAATGCAGATCAAATCTGCCAGCGTAGATAAGGGCTCACCCAAGGCCTGAATTGAGGCCAGGATTCAGGAGGCTCCTCTTGGCCTGGGTTTTTGGACTGGATGCACAAAGATGGCGGGAATGGCTTCAGAGGAGCATGCTGGTTTCTAGAGTTCTGAGGGTATTAGATAGCACCAAATGATACAGTTTCATCCTTGCTGACAGTCTGAGTCCTGGGGTCGGTCTGATGTTCCTATCAAAGGGAGAATTTAGGTGCCAGACCTCTGACCAAGGCCTGAGCACCCAACCTAGGATCAGGAATTTTTCGTGGGATAATGGAAGGCCCGATGGGTCAGTGCAGATATAAGCTCCCAGAGTGCTGTTTAGGGCATTTCTCTGGTGTCCGGGTAGGCTCTGGTATTGTGGTCAAGGGGTCCTCCGAAGCTGTGGGTGCCTTTAGGGTGCATGGAGATTTCACCCTCAATGAGAATTCTGCACAGGGCCAAATGGAGCAGTTTTATTGTGTGTGGCAACCAGTGTCATGTGATTTGAATAAGGGGTTCCCAATCTGGACGGTGAGGGAGCCAGGTTTAGGTCCTAGGGGCATGGCATCCCCAGTCTGCCGGCACTGCTGTGGTCTCTTCCTATGCCTGAGTTGAGGATATGTGTCTGAAGGATTGTTAGATCCTGGTGGGTACTGCAAAGGGCCAAATGGTACAGTTTACATATCGGTGGCAGTCAGAGTCCCGTGTTTGAATAAGGGTTCCCCAATTTGGATGGATAGTGGGCCAGGCCTATGGGGACAGATGTGTGAATACCCAACCTTGTGCTACATTTTGGTCATAGGGCCATGGCAGCCCCGTTTTACCTGAATTGAGGGGATCAATACCAATGACTGAGTTTAGGGCGCATGTCTGATGGATCCTCAATCTCTTGGTGTGTTGTTGCCAGGGGCACCTGATGAGCCATGGTCTCAGGGACGCATGCAGTTTTCTCCTGCTCTGTGGGTTCAGCACATTTCCCGCCATGTTATTCTCCTGGGTTCATGTGCAATTATGGGGTGCAGCTCAACTGTTGCCCCATCTAATTTGATTGGGGGCCAGGCCTCGGAGAATGAAGTCTGAATCCTCAACATCGGCATAGTTAGGGTAAGGGTTAGGGATAAGATTATGTCCTAGGTACAAGGCATAATGGAACTCCCAGTGCAGATATGGGCTCACCCAAGGGCTGAGTTGATGGCAGGAGTCAGGAGGTTCATCAGATCCTGGGCTTTTGGCCTGGAGGGGAAAATTGGCAGCAGTGCCATCTGGGGAGCATGCTGGACTCCTCCGCTTTGAAGGATTAACCACCAAATGAAACGGTTTCTTCCTGGCTGAGAGGGTGAATCCTGCCTTGAGTCTCATGCTTCTGTGAGGAATTAGGGAGCAATTAGGGGTCAGGTGTCTGGAGTCCAGTGCTGGTACACCCAACCTAGTGTTTGGGCTAAGTGCATAGTACTGTACTTAGGCTTCTAGAACGTATCTTGGAAGAGAATGGTTGGCGGTTGTCCGAATTGTCTTCATCTGTTGAAAAAGCTTCAAACGTTAAAGAGGAAGTTTCCATAGGGACGGACTCTAGACAACTTTGAAACTGTAGAAAGATGGAAACTGTTGGAAGTCACTATGTTGAAGCATAAAGAGTTATGTACAGGGTCCTAGGTTAGGGCTTCTACGTGTTTATTGGAAGAGCCATCTGTCCTCGTGACATATGTTCTTGGTTGCAAGATACACTCTGAACCACCAGGATTGTCTGAGCACATAGCATTTTCCTAATGCATTAACATACACTCCCTTTCCTTTCATGTGGTCCTGTTTCTTATGGCACTTCCTTCAGAGTCGGCACCTACTTCGGGGATGTGCTTCCACTGTTCAGTGAAGAAGGTGTTAGTCCTTTGTTCTGTGTCATAATCAAAGGGCTCCCACATCACACTAGCATGTATTCTCATGAGCGGCAGGATGAGGGTTAGGAAAAGGTACTTACCTAGCAGTGCTTTTTCTCAGTGTCAGGCTATCTCACCGAGCGGGTATGTGCAAAACCATATGGGCGGTGTGATTCTGCAGGTCACTTCCTTGAAACTCTTACAGGTTTGTGAAACAAGATCTTAGTCTTCAAATCTTGTTTCTCTGAGTTAAGCATATGGCAGTTTCCAAACGCTTCCACACACACGTTTGAGCTGGCTGTGTCCCTGCATCAGGATGTTCATAGAAAGGTGCATTCTACTCAGAATTTACTGATCTGAGTTACGTACATAGCAGGTTCCTCACATTTTTCAAATGGAGAGTACGCCCCTGTAGCCCAGAGAGTGGACATTCGTTGAAGGACTCTTTCTCTGTAGTATGCCGTCACAATAGAAAGGGCTTGTTTAGTGGCTCATCTTTAAGTGTGCCCACATTAGTTGAAATGGCTTATCCCTTCAGGAAAGAAGAGAGTACAAAGACGGACTCTGGACACTTTTGCAGCTGTGAGTTATGTGCAGTGCAGTGTTCTTTGGCTTCTGAAAAGTACATTGGGAGAGCATGATCTCTGGTCGCCCAAATGGTCTACATCTGTTGAAAATGCTTCAAGCATTTTGGAGGAAGTTTGCATAGGGACAGACTCTTGACAACTTTGAAACTGTAGAAAGATGGAAACTGTTGCTATCCACTTTGTTGAAACATAAAGAGTACGTACAGGGCCCTACGTTAGGGCTGCTCCATGTTGATCTGAAACGCCCTCTGTCCCCATGACATATGCTCTTGGGTGCAAGACCCAATCTGACCCAACAGGTGTGTCTGAGTGCATAGCATTTTCCTAGTGCTGTAACCCACACTTTGAGAGGAAGTTTTGTTTCGGTTACTGTTTCCCCACTCTCTTGTTTCCTATGGCACATCTTTCAGAGTCCTCACCTACTTTGGGGTTGTGCTTCCACCAATCATTGAAGGAGGTGCAAGGTTCGTGTTCCGAGTCAGAATCAATTGGGTCCTACATCACCCTACCATGCATTATGCTCAGAGCGGCAGAATGAGGGCTACATATATAGCACTTTCTGCTCAGTGCTCTATCTCACAGTCAAGGCTGCCACACCAAACAGGTATGGGCAGAACCATATGGGATGTGTAATACTACACGCCACTTCACTGGAACACTTCCAAGTTTGAGGAACAAATCCTATTTGGAAAAGTCTTGTTTCTCAGAGGGAAGCCTAGGGAAGTTCCCTCACACTTCCTTGCACACGTTGCAGGAGGCTGTTTCCGTGCATCAAGATGTTGGTTCAAGCTGCATTTTCCAGAGATACAGGACCAGGGTTACATGTGTTGCAGTTTCCCCACATATTTGCAGACGATTGAAAAGGCCCCTATAGCCCAGAGAGCAGATATTCTTTGAATGATCTTTTCCCTGCAGTGTGCTGTGACAATGGAAAGGGCTCGGTTTCATGAAACCTCTTCAGGCGTACACACATCAGTTGCTATGTCTTCACAGTCAAGGAAAGAAGAGAGAACAAAGACGGACTCTGGACAAGTTTGGAGCTGTGAATTAAGTGCCTGGTACTGCCCATAGGCTTCTAAAACATATCTTGGAGGAGCACGGTCTGTGGTCGTCCAAACTGTCTACATCTGTTGAAAATGCGCCACATGTCATGAAGGAAGTGTGCTTCGGGGCACACTCTCGACAGTTTTGCAACTGCAGAGACATGGAAACTGTTGGAACTGACAGGGTTGAAACTTAAAGAGTTATGGGCAGGGAGCTTTCTGGAGGATGTCCTCACATTTATTTGAAACATCCTCTGTCACCCTGACATACGTGTTCCTATTGCAACTTACACTCTGAAACAACAGGTTTGAGTGCATGTCGTTTTTCTAATGCTTTAACATACACTCTGTTTCTGTTTCCCCACTGTCATGTGTCTTTTGGCACATCCTCCTGAGTCTGCACCTACTTTGCAGTTGTGCTTGCATCATTCAGTAAAGGAGGTGCACGTTCTCTGATCTTTGACAGAATCAAGGGGATCACACATCACCCTACCATGCATCCTGCTCAGAGTGGCAGGATGAGGGTTACATATAAAGCACTTTCCGCTCAGTGCTCTATCTCACAGTTAAGGTTACCACACCAAACAGGTATGGGAAGAACCATACGGGATGTGTGATTCTATATGCCACTTTATTGGAACCCTTCCAAGTTTGAGGAACAAATCATATTTGGAAAATTCTTGTTTGTGAATGAAGCCCAGGACAGTTCCCTCACGCTTCCATACACACGTTGGAGGAGGCTATTTCCCTGCAACCAGATATTGGTTCAAAGGTCCATTCTCTGCTGAGTTGCTGGACCAGGGTTATGTATGTTGCAGTTTCCCCACATATTTGTACACGGCTGAAATGTCCGTTATATCCCAGAGAGCGGAAATTCTATGAATGTCCTTTTCCCTACAGTGTGCTGTGACAATGGAAAGGGCTTGGTTTTGTGAAACTTCTTCAGGCCTACACACATTAGTTGCTATGTCTTCTTAGTTGAGGAAAGAAGTTAGAACAAATACAGGCTCTGGGCAGGTTTGAAACTGGAATTGAGTGCATGGAATTCTTCTTTGGCCTCTAAAACGTACATTGGGAGAGCACAATCTTTGGTCGTCGAAATTGTCTACATCTTTTGAAAATGCTTCAAATGTCTTGACATTAGTATGCATGAGGATGGACTCTTGACAATTTTGAAAATGTAGAGATATGGCAACTGTTGGATCGCACAGTGTTGAAACTTAAAAAGTTACGCATAGGGAGCCTTCTTTAGGATTTCCACACGTTTATCTGAAACGTGCTCTCTCACTATGACATATGCTCTTCATTGCAAGTTACATTCAGAACCAAGAGGTTTCTCTCTGTGCATAGCATTTTCCTTATGCATTCCTATATACTTTGGAAAGGGAGTTTAGGTTTTGTTTCTGTTTCCCCACAGCGATCTTTCTTAAGGCACTTTTTTCTGCATCTGCACCTATTTTGGGACTAGCTTCCATATTTCAGTGAGGAGGTTCAAGTTCAATGTTCAGTCTCAGAGGCAAGTGTATCACACATCTAAGTAGAGTGCTTTCTACTCAGAGTGGTTGGATGAGGGTTATGTGTATAGCACTTTCCTCTCAGTGCTCTTTCTCAGATTCAAGGCTATCACACCAAACAGGTACATGCAGAAACATACAGGGGTGTGTGAATCTTCATGTAACTTTTGAACACTTCCAGTTTCCTGAAATAGATAGTAGCCAAAAGGGTCTTTTTTCTCAGAGTTAAGCATATGGCAGGTCCCTTATGCTTTCACACAGAAACACACACACACACACACACACACACACACACACACAGACAGACAAACACACGTTTGATGAGGCTCTTTTCCTGCATCAAGATGGTCTTTGAAGGTTTTATTCTACTCAGAGTTGCCTGGTCACGGTTTTGTGTGTATCAGTTTTCTCACATTTTTGCACATGCCAGAAAACTTCTGTATCACCAAGATTGCAGACGTTCATTGCATGGCACTTTCTTTACAGTGTGCTGTGACAACTGAAAGGGCTTTGTTTAGTGCATGTTCTTCAGGCATGCACACATTTTTCAAAATTGCGTATCACTTTAGGAAAGAAGATAGTAAAAAGGTGGTCTCTGGACACTTTTGAAACTGTGAATTTAGAGCATGGCACTTTTCTTAGGTTTCTAAAGTGTACATTGGGAGAACGCATTCCGTGGCTGCCCAAAAGTCTCCCTCTGTTGAAAATGTTCCAAATGTCAGGAGGGAAATTTGCCTAAGGATGGACTCATGACAATTTTGAAATCGTAGGAACATTGAAACTGTTAGAACTGACAGTTTTGAGACTTCAAGTATAAGACCCTCCTGTTAGTCTTCTCAAACTCACATTTATAAAAACATTCTACACCACTCTCCACTAACACCTTGGGTCCTGTTGGCAGAGCATTTCGGACACAATGTGTTTGTTGAAGGTGGCAGCCCTAACAACTTCTTCTTTCTCTGTGCAAGCAATATGAAGTTCTCCTTCACCTTTTACAGGTCCCCTGGAAAACGCTCCAACTTCATGGAACAAGAGGTGGCTGAAATGTGGTGTCTTAGAGCTCTGGCACACAGCACTGTCCATTGGCTTCCATGCATATATTTGAAAACGCTTCTATGCTCTGATGGAGAGGGCATAGTCTGAATTTTTCCTCTGTTGGTCATTCTTCCTCCGAGTCACTTTGGTGAGAGTTGGCTGAGGGGATGTTATACTGAATATTTCATCCCTGGTGCAGGCAAGGTGCACTCTGGAATGCTTCTGAGCAATGGGGAGTCCCCACCGAGAGAGAGAGAGAGAGAGAGAGAGAGAGAGAGAGGAAAAAATAAGAAAAAATAGAAAGAAGACCCAGCCTGAATGGGCTCAAAGGTAAAAATTATAAAATACACAAACAAAATCAGAGAAACAAAAAGAATGAGAAAAGTAAATGACAAGAAAAAAAAGAGAACCCAGCCAAAATAAACTCCAAGTATAAGATTTATATTCTACTAGACAAAAACAAATGCACAGAAACAATGACAGAATAAAAAGTTGAGAGGGCAGTTATACATTCTTAGTGTGGGTGAGGAAGTTTATTTTGATTCTTCCTGGGTGTAGCTTGATATTTTTGTTAAAGGACTCAACGTTCCTAAGATAAAAGGGGATTAAGACTCATTTACATATAGGGGTAGCATTGATTGGAGAAGGGGTTTTACTGTATAGCTTATCTCTATAGGAATATGAATAAAATTAGAAAAGCAAAGAAAAATACAGGTATATCTATCTAAAAATTGAAGTTAAGAGGTTATTATGAAACTTGCTGTACTGAACATCTCATTGTGATGGTAAATAGGTTAAAATTTATTAAATTTTTTTGAAAAAAATGATAATGCGAATGAATTAAAAATAAACGTTGTGCCTATAATGTAGTGATGGTTGTCCTCCTGTTTGTTTTTTTCTTCGTTGTTTTGGGGCTTTTTTGGCTGGCTTTCTTGGGGAGGGACCTGCTATTTGCTGTTTCAGGCAGTCTTGCTAGAGTTGAGTCCTCCTGCCCCTATCAAGTGGCTGGGTTCTGAGAAAACCGGCTTTTCAGGTTTTTTTTTTTTTCTAGAGGCTTTTTGTTTTGTTTTGCATTGTTGTTTTGTACTGTTTCATTTTCCTCCACTTGGTGGCTCTTGGCGGTTCTTTGGAGGTTTAGAGGAAAGCATACTTCACCCAGACTTGTGTCTCAGAGTGAAACCTCAGTCTGTTCCCCTATGGATGCTCTAGAGCACATAAACTCCCTCTCTGCCACCAGGAAAGAACATCTCCAGTCACAGTCTCAGGGGTCCCAGGACCTCCCACTTGTACCCAAAACCACGAGAAGTACAAGTCCAGAGAGCTGGCTTCCAGTAGCAGCCTCTGCCATGGCTGTCTGGCAGGGTCAGACCACCAGAGTGGTCCCAACCAGAGATAGCACACTGAGATTTTCAAGCTGGCCCTGGCTGGGAGTGTTCTGACTCTCATGAATAGGGAGAGGGGCAGAGGGAGAAAATCTTTGTGTGGGCTCCCCACACAGCACACACCAAGACAATGACACTCCATCGCGATACCCATGAGATCATGACCTCAACTCCAACCCAGAGTCAGATGCATAGCCCAATAAGTCCACCAGGTGCTCCTACCCTCTTCTCTTTTTCTGGAATAAGAGGATCCCAATGGATCATTCTGTGTCTGTGTCAAAGAGCAATAAGCTCAATTGAAAGAGGAGACTCCCACAGGTTTCTCAGGATTGTGGTGATATTGCACTGTGGGGCCCTTCAAAATTGGGTTTCAGAACTCCTGGGACATCTGTACAGTTCAGGTTTCTGAGGAGGCTCGGTAGGATATGGTTGTGTGTAGTCGAAGAGGGCAGCCTCATTCTTGGTCCAAGGGGAAACGTACTTAGTTCTCTCCTTCCCAGTTTGATGTTTCAGCTTCTTTCCATGCCTGCGTGGATCCCCTTAATAGACACTCCCATAAACTCATATTTCCCACTGTGTCTTGCCTTACATTTAGGGGACAAAGAGCTCTCACTTACACAGAATCGTCCCAGATTTTTTTGAATTATCACTTCTTTTCTGTGTTCAGCCATCATAAGTGGTGTCTGATATCTCCCCTCAAATCAATGGTCCTCCATCTTCGTGCAGGCACTGCCTAAGGTCCTGTGGGTAGTGCATGGACAATAGGCATACAATAACCAAACACATTCCCTCTCTCCTGCATATCTCACAAACCGAGGAAAAACCAATGGCCACCACAGAATCCATGGACATGGAGGCATTCCATCACATGCCAACAGCACAAACTACACGTAAACACCATACTCCACCCATAGCCTGATGACCCAGCATGAGTAGATCACATCCAAAGCACACATACAACATACACTTATACCCTACACCAAGAGCCCACCCTTTCTAGGCATACACCATACACACACCACAACTACATAGGGCACACATATACACTGAACTTACAGGACACCCAGAAAGCATACACAATACACAGCACGCTCAGGACACATAAAACAAACACCCACGAATGCATATGACCACCCCAACACCAGACACAGTGGCCAGATATGACACACCATTTGGTGTCATATGTGCCACACCCAGGACTCTCGAAGGACACAGGTAGCTAATGCCTATCAGGGAATCATAGAAAACACTCCCCACCTTCACAACAAACACACACAAAAACACACACTCACAATGCGTGGAATACACACAATGCACGCCACACCCCTACTCTACACACCCATCCAAAACCAACCACAGGAGACATACACCATACACACATATTCCATCGACCTCAACTCCAAAAAAGTCACTCCCAGAACACCCTATACAAGCTATGCATATAGATTACCTGCACAGAACATTGATAATACACACAAACACAGAGAAGGCATACAGAGCCCAAAGCCTTCCAAAACTCACACACACCATAGGCAGCACCCTACTACCTCATGGACAACACGTTCCCTCACCTACACCTCTCAGATACATCCCACGCAACCGACACACACAACACATATGGCAAGTGCACACATCGACAAACACACACACCCACAAAGCCTACTAGTGTGCACTCCACAGATACAAAATACCAAGCACACTTGAAACACACACACAGGCAGACATCACCCATAACCACACCACACCACAGGCACGACATGCACAGAAACCCTAAAACAGGACTACAACACCAAACATGCATAACACCCAGAAATTCCAGAAACGGAACACACGATACCCAGAAAACTCAGAGTCACACCACACTTGCAGCACCAACACAGCTAAGTCACCCAGAGAAAGGAACCACCCATATATCACACTCACACATGACTGCTAACACCCATGAACACCACAGAGTGTACTCATAGCACACGTCTCATACACACACACACCAGAAGGACAGCAGACGTAGGCAACACCTCTCTCAGAGTCACAACAAATCTCAAACACACCCCAACCCTACAGCAGAAAGACACAAAACATACCATCCAAACTATTCCAAGAAAAACACCACACACACCCACACTGAAACCACATTTAGAAGACACAACCAACCAATTGACACCACTCATCATTGACCCCTTTTGCGCATGTGCATCTCAAACTGCAGAGACATGACACAGACAACATATAGAACACACACACTACCCACATCACCGAGACCACACACACCACCCTGTACTCCATACCCACTATCCCTATTCCACACATAACACAGATCTCCAACACACACCACCCATACAAACACAAATGCACCACTGCACCACAGACACACTACACTCCCCTATGGACAATCTCATCACCTACTCCCATCACACCCACCCGTAAGGCAACAAAGAATTCACTACACGTACAGTACCCACACTCCCCATACACACTGCCTAAATGAAATAACTCTACACCTCACCCACATCTCATATCACTACACAAGGACCAACATAAATCGGCGTATTACTGGCAGACACAGCAGACATCCACAACGCACACACTGAAACCTTTCCAAAATCAACACACACAGCCATACTTTCAACAACACAATGTATGCTGCACAGACAGCATAAATCACATGCATACACTACATATGCACTGGTCACATAACAACATACAGCCCATGCATGCCAGAAACGCACAATGGTTATCACACCCAAAAGCACACCAATCATGAACAGCACAAACACCACACACACACAACGATTCAATATGCACACCATCCACCTCCGATAAGCATACCCCAAGGAGACCATATTCAATAGAACCCTGCCTCATACACCATGCACACACCACAGGAACACCAGACACAGCACACAGAGTCCACCCAAAACTACACTGCACACACACACCAGAAACAAACATACAAATGAGCCACATACAACACATACACAATAATACAGTGCATGGATATCATATCATACATACACACCACCTACTCCCCACCCATATGCACTAGAGATAAATCCAATAGCCACCATCTGAAACAGAACTCCATCACACACCAAGGCTTCGTGCAACACACAAGACACACAACATCCATGTGACCCATGAACTGCATGTTCTCAACACACTTCTAGCCCAGAGATGCACCCACCTATGCAACACACCCAGCTAAACACATCTCAAGTCAAACACCTGTCAGATTCATATCACACCAAAACAACACTGGCCACCCACATAGTCACACAAACACACACACACAGAGACACAAACACATACCCAGCAACACCAAACTCTAATCATATAAAGAACACTGAGGCTTTCACACACCCACAAAACACACACAAACACACACACACAAACACATGTACACACACATTTCTGCTTAATTCCTCGCTGGATGTTGTCAGCTTGCTTATGCATACCCAGATTGTCTCCTTCCCTCAGGCTGATTGACATGCTTTCATTCGGAAGAAAGGATTGTTCCCACATGCATAGAATGCTGCATGGCAGGGCAAACTGTGAAAGAGCCCTTGCCTGGTAGAGTGCACCGAGTACCAGCTCCAAACACTAGAGGGCCACCGCCCAAAGCAGTGCTGCTCTCCCTGAGCCACTCTTTTATGTGCATTCAGTGATGGGAAGGACAGGAAAAGGAGCCAGGGCCAAAAGCTTCCATTCTCTTTGGGCAGGAAGATTCCAGGCCGCTTGCTGACACAGCTCCGAGGTGTAGCCAATGGAGGTTCCCTTTGGCCATGCCCACAGCTGTTTCTTATTCTTGATATGGTGAGCTCGCTGGGAAAGTGTGCTTGCTAGTCCCTTTCTTTTTGACTACATCGCATTCTCATCTCCACTGAACAATTCTGGCCCTCTGTATCCCCTTCAATCCATTGGGTTCTCTTTCCATATTAGCTTTAGACATGAGGCCCTTCGAATCCTAAGTCTCAGTTAGCCTGGGAGTCTGGCCGAGCCCCTGGCCTGTGCATTTAGTTGGGCTCCAGGATCCATGGCAATTTTGTCTCAGAACTACCTGGATGTTGGCAGGGATAGGGAACTGGAATATGGCCTCAGAAGCTGGTCCAGAGGTATTCAGAGACACCTGGTCACATTGCTGTAGCCAAAAGAAACAAAGTTAAAACAAGTGTCTGATTTGTTTCATTCCCAAAGGAATGGACGACATTGGCCCTCCTAGGGACATTTTCCTAAGCTTGCTGAATTTCCAACCTTCCCTTGGTTCACATTGGTGGCCTATGGAGCTGTCAAACACACAGCCAGCACTCAGTGGTCCGTGGCACGTTTCTGTTGCGGTCCTGTGCCTGGTGAGAACAGTGTCAGATATCACCAAGGAATCTGCTGCCTGTTCCTGAGCCTGCATGCTGCTTGGCTGCATGGATTAAGTTGTGTTATGGCTGGTGAGCTTGTTCTTCTCTTTGACTCACTCAATGCCTCCGTTCTTAAGACCAGAAGGTGAGGGCAGGCAGACTAATCTGCTGGTTTTGGCTCATTCAGAACTTTTGGTGAATATTGACCTAAGGTCCAGTTGCAAACCCAGGAGTTTCCAGAGAGAGGAATCACCACCTTTCCCTGAATGACTGCTGTCTCTAGTCCCTGGCCTGAAGGGCCAGAGAAATATCTGAGGCCAGACATGGTCTCACTTTTTGTAAAAGAAGAATGGAAGCCTCTTGCTGAGCAACTCTCTGGTAGAGCCCGTGGAGATTTTCCCTTACCCAAATCCAGAGTGGTTTCTTAGACCACACAAAGCCAACTCATTGGGAGACTGGGCTAGTGGTTCCATTCTGAACATCGTTGATTTGTTTGAGAGAGACGGATGGAGAATGGGCATGACTCGAGGGAGTGGTAGAGGGAGAAAATCTTTATGTGGGCTCCCCAAACAGCACTCACCAGGACAAGGATGCTCCATGCTCTACCCATGAGATGATGACCTCAGCTGCAACAGAGAGTCAGATACTTAGCCCACCAACCCTATCAGGTGCTCCTCTCATGTTCCGTTTTCTGCAATGAGAGGATCCCAACAGATTATTCCCTGTCTGTGTCAAAGAGCAGCAGGCTCACATGAAAGAGGAGTCACCCACGGGCTTTTCAGGACTGTGATTATGTTGCACTGCAGGGCCGTTCCAAATTGGGTTTCAGAACACCTGGGACATCTGTACAGTTCGGGTTTCTGAGGAGGCTCGGCAGGAAATGGTTGTGTGTAGTCCAAGAGAGCATTTTGGTTGGGAGTTGGCCTCTATCTTGGCCCAAGGGGAAACGTACTTAGTTCTCTTCTTCCCTGGTTGATTTTTCAGCTTGTTTCCATGCCTTTGTGGATCCGCTTAATATGCTCTCCCATAAACTTTCATATTTCCCACTGTGTCTTGGCTCACATTCAGGGGACAAGGAGCTCTCACTTACACAGAATCATCCCAGATTTTTTGGAATTCTCACTTCTTTTCTGTGTTCAGCCACCATAAGTGGTGTCTGATATCCTCCCTCAAATCAATGGTCCTCCATCTTCCTGCAGGCGCTGTGTAAGGTCCTGTGGGTAGTACACGGAAGATTAGATGTACTATCACCAAACACATTCCCTCTCTCCCTGCATATCACACATACAGAGGCACATCCCACGGCTGCTACAAAATCCACGGACACAGACACATTCCATCACATGCCAACAGCACATACTAAACATACACACCATGCACAACCCATGGCCTGCCGACCCCTCACCAATAGATCACACCCAAGGCACACATACAACGTACACCCTTACACTACAAGGAGAGCACACCCTTTCTAGGCATAACTCATACACACACCACTCTTACACAGGGCACACACATATACACTATACTTACACGTCTCCCAGAAAACACACAGAATACACAGCACTGACAGCACACGTACACCACACACACGTTAATGCATGTGTTAACCCCGTCACCAACCACACTGAACAGATTCAACCTACACCATTGGGTGTTATATGTGCCACACCCAGGACTCTCGCAGGACACACGTAGCACATGCCTCCCACAGAATCATAGAAAACACTCTCCACGTTTACCACAAAGGCACATTCACAAAGCGTGGAACAAACACATGCACACCACACACCGCCTACTCTACACACAGCTGTCCAAGACCATTCACAGGAGACATACACCATACACAAACATTCCATCGACCTCAAGTCCAACAGTCACACCCAAAACACCCTATACAAGCTACCCATATTGATCACCTGCATGGAACATCGATAATACACACAAACACAGAGAAGGCACACAGAGCCCAAAGCACCTGAAACACCTGCACAACAGACAGCACCCTAGTACCTCATGGACGACATGTTCCCCTCATCTTAAACTTCTCAGATACATCTCACACACCCGTCACACAACACGTATGGCACGTGCACACATCAACAAACACACACAAAGCTTACAGGCGTGCATTTCACAAATACGAAATACACAGCACACTTGCCACACGCACACAGGCATAAATCACCCATACACCACATCACACCACAGGCACAACTACCAAGAACGCCCAAAAAGGGACTACGAGGCCAAACACACATACCACCCAGAAATTCCAGAAATGGAACACACGATACTCAAAGGACTCAGAGTCACACCACACCTCCAGCACCAATATAGGTAAGGCACCCAGAGACATGTACCACCCATATACCACACTCACACATGACTGTGAACACCCATGCATATGACACAGAGTAGGAAAATGAAGCTTCCTTATACTAAGGAGTGCTGTGTCGGGAGCCCACATGAAGATTCTCTCCCACTGCCACTCCCTTGAGTCATGCCCTATCCCCATCAGTCTCTCTTAAACAAATCAATGATGTTCAGAATGGAACCACTAGCCCAGTCTCCCAATGAGTTGGCTTTGTAGGTCTAAGAAATCACTCTGGGTTTGGGCGAAGGGAAATCTCCATGGGCTCTATCAGAGAGATGGTCAGCAAGAGGCTTCCATTCTTCTTTTAGAAAGAGAGAGACCATGTCTGGCCTTAGATATTTCTCCTGCCCTTCAGGCCAGGGATTAGAGACAGAAGTCATTCAGGGAAAGATGGTGATTCCTCTCTCTGGAAGCTCCTGGGTTGGCAACTGGGCCTTTGGTCAATATTCACTGAATCCTCTGAAAGCACCCTCACCAGGACCAGCAGAATAGTCTGCCCTCCCTCACCCTCTGGTCTTAAGAACGGAGGCATCAGACTGAGACAAAGAGTAGATCCAGCTGACCAGCCATAATACTACTTATTCCATGCAGCCAAGCAGCATGCAGTATCAAGAAGGGGCAGCAGATTCCTTGGCGATATCCAACACTTTCTGTTCTCACTGGGCACAGGACCACAACAGAAACTTGCCACCGACCACTGAGTGCTGGCTGTGTGAATGACAGCTCCATAGGCCACTTGATGTGAATCAAGTGAAGGTTGGAAATTCAGCAAGCTTAGGAGAATCTCCTTAGGAGGGCCAATGTCATCCATTCTATTGGGAATAAAACAAATAGGACACTTGTTTTAACTTTGTTTGCCTTGGCTATAGCAATGTGACCAGGTGTCCCTGGATACCTCTGGCCCAGCCTCTGCTTCCATATTCCAGTCCCCTATTCCTGCCAATGTTCAGGTAGTTGTGAGACAAAATTGCAATGGATCTTGAGGTCCAACTAAATTCACAGGCCCAGGGGCTTGGCTAGAATCCCAGGCTAACTGAGACATAGGATTCGAAGGGCCTCAAGCCTGAAGCTAGTATGGAAAGAGAACCCAATGAATGGAAGGGGATACAGACGGCCAGAATTTTTCAGCAGAGGTGAGAATGTGATGTATTCTAAAAGGAAGGGACTAGCAAGCACACTTTCCCAGGGAGCTCACCACATCATGAGTAAGAAACAGCTGTGGGCTTGGGCGAAGGGAACCTCCATTGGCTACACCTGGGAGCTGTGTCAGCAAGTGGCCTGGAATCTTCCTGCCCAAAGACTATGGAAACTCTGGCCTTGACTCCTTTTCCCGTCCTTCCCATCACTGAATACATGTAAGAGTGACTCAGGGAGAGCAGGGGTGCTTGGGGGGCGGCCATCAATTGTTTGGAGATGGGACTTGGTGTACTCTACCAGGCAAGGGCTTTTCAGGACATGCCATATAATGCAGCATTCTGTGCATGTGTGAACAATCCTTTCTTCCGAATGAAAGCATGCCAATCAGCCTGAAGGAAGAAGACAACCTGGATATGCATAAGCAGGCTGACAACAACCAACCAGGAATTAAGCAGGAATGTGTGTGTGTGTGTGTGTGTGTGTGTGTGTGGGTGTGTGCTTTGTTGTGGGTGTGTGAAAGCCTCGTTGCTCGATATATGATTAGTGTTCGGTGGTGCTGTGTGTGTGTGTGTGTGTGTGTGTGTGTGTG
>RCUC01129218.1:0-26612 GCA_003697995.1 Taxidea taxus jeffersonii
CCAGAGCATACCCATTAAGGGAAATGTTTCATTATATAATGTTTATATCTTGATTTTTGAACCACATGGATAATCTAGTCAAAAAATGTAATACAATAATTTTTAAAAAGAAAATTATTGGGACACCTGGCTGCCTCAGTTGGTAGAGCATGTGACTCTTGATCTTGGCGCTTTAAGTTCAAGCCCCATGTTGGATGTAGAAATTACTTAAAAATAAATTCTTTTTTTTTTTTTAAAGATTTTATTTTTTTATTTATTTTATTTGTCAGATAGAGTGAGCACAGGCAGACAGAGTGGCAGGCAGAGACAGAGGGAGAAGCAGGCTCCTTGCTGATCAAGGAGCCCGATGCGGGACTCGATCCCAGGACACTGGGATCATGACCTGAGCCGAAGGCAGCTGCTTAACAAACTGAGCCACCCAGGCGTCCCTTAAAAATAAATTCTTAAAAAAAAAAGAAAAAAAAACTATTATTATGTAGTATACTTTTAAGTATATAAGCAATGCACAAAATTGAAAAGTCAGAAGGAAATACTCCAAAATGTTTTTAGAAATATGATCCTGTGATATTTTTATTGTTTATACTTTGCAATTTTTGGTAATGTGATGGTATAATATTTATAAACATTTAAACTACTTAAAATAATAGTTTAAAAATTATTAAAGAAAAATTCACGAGTTTGCAATAAGTTAGCCTTTAAGGTCCTAAGCTCTGAACATTTGTGATTCTTGAATAATATCAGGATGGAAAAAAGTGGGGAAAGACATTGGAGAAAACAAAGAAAAATCTAGTGAGGTAGGGTTTTTTAATAAATTTTTTAATTCCTTTTTTTTTCCTTTCCCCTCTGATTCCATCAATCCTGTTCCCTTGGCTGTGGTTCAGTGAGTTTCTATAAAAAATAATAAGTGTAATGTTTAGACAAAGGGATCCATAACCAATGGTAAATGTACAATATTAATCTGAACAAGGTAAAAATTTTAATATACCTTCAAACACACTTAAATAAGTACCATCTTCATAATAATTCAATGACATAATTGTTAAATATTGTTTATGCTGCTAAAAGTAAAAACTTTGGACGAAAAAATTATTAGAAAAGGAATAGCACATTTTCAGTGCATTTAGTGTTCAGAACATCCTCATAAACTATTCTGAAAATAATATGAATTCAATGCATACCTCCCTTCAGAGCTCTGCAGAAAGAATAAATATCGTCAGATCCTCGGCAAATAACTTCTTTGCGCATTGGAAAATTCATGGAGTTGAAAGATAAATAGAGATTGAAATATAATTTTTTAATATCTCTTCCTTAAAAAGAAAAAAATCCCATTAGTTGTTCAAATAATATATTCTTGCATAAATAATAATTAACATGTATTGTATACTTAAAACATGCCCAGCACTTTTCCTATATTATTTCATTTAATCATCACAACAACTTACCATGTGGGCATTGCTATCCCTTTGTAACAGATTAGAAAACTGAAGTTCTAAGAGGAAAATTAGTAGAATGTAACCAAACAGGATATTCCACAATAAGAATTACATGTGCCTGAAAAGAGAGAAGCCTGTGTTTTTGAGAAAACTATCAAACGGAAATGTAAAATTGCCAGTTCTAATTACAGTTCTGCTAGGAAGTTCAAGAAAAAAGAAATGGAAATGAGGATAATCAACTCATGCCCACTTTATTAGGAGTTTTGATGAAAGGGTTCTTGGAGAATAGAACAATCTCTTGATTAAAAATTACACAAATTATCTTATTATTTCCTCATGGTCTCCCTAGTAATATTTAACATGGAAAATTCTAGTAAACATTGCATTTTGTTCAACTCTTCTAATTTATTCAGTTGAACCAACTGGAAAATATGTGCAATCTTTTTTATATAAAAACAATTATTGTGGGGCTCATGGCTGGCTCAGTGGATAAAGCATGTAACTCTTGAAGGCAGGCAGGGTCATGAGTTCGAGCCCCATATTGGGTATAAAGATTACTTTGAAAATTACTGTAACCACAACCTCACTGAAAATATTTTCCTAATAAAGTTACCATGAGGGGCACCTGGGTGGCTCAGTGGGTTAAAGCCGCTGCCTTCGGCTCGGGTCATGATCCCAGGATCATGGGATCGAGCCCCGCATCGGGCTCTCTGCTCTTCGGACAGCCTGCTTCCTCCTCTCTCTCTCTCTGCCTACTTGTGATCTCTGTCTGTCAAGTAAATAAATAAAATGTTTAAAAAAAAAAGTTACCATGACTCATTGTCACCATAATCAAAAGAAAAATTTTCCATCTTTAGCTTGAAATTGGTATGCTAAATAGAAATGCCAGCTCCTTCCTCAAAACTCCTTCTTTTGGCATTAGTGCTCCCATTCTCTTCTGGTTGTCCTCCAGCCTCTCTGACTCCTTCTCCTCATTGGCTTCTCTTTCTTAGGATTGTATCCTCAGTTCTCAATTTTCACTTTGCACATACTCCCTGGCTTTAAGTACCACATAGGTTGATAATTCCCAAATAATCATCTTTAGTCTCAACCTTTCTCTTGAGCACCTGTCCCACATAGGCATTTAATAACTCTACTAAGATGTTGCTCATTATCTCACCCAACAGATCCAAAATTGACTTCTCATCTTCATCACCATATAGGCATTAGAATTCACAATCCCAGTAAATCTTACTAGCCTCCTTTTCATCACCACTCTCTTAATGCAGGCCTTCATTACTGAGCCGAAAATACCACCAAGCTTCTTAATTTGTCTGCACTTCTCTCCTTTTGAGATAAAGTAGAAAAGAACATCATAGCGTCTGTTTCAAACAGTGGTTCCATGGTCCACTCCATGAACTTCAGCCTGTACCATTCCCAAAGCAGGGATATGTATGGAAGTTGAAGAGCTGTTTTCACAGGGAATTCCTTGAGACATGGGCATATGGCAGTACTGCTGTGGTACCATTCCTTGAGACATGGGCATATGGCAGTACTGCTGTGGTACCATTCCTTGAGACATGGGCATATGGCAGTACTGCTGTGGTACCAATAATGATTCAGGGCATGGAAACTTCTTTCATTTCTACATGGAACACAGCACAATTCCAGTCTTCAATGACTCTAAGAAAGGAAGTGCTGCTTTGACATCTCAGCAGTTTATACCGTGAAAAGCTTCTTACCATTGGACATCACTGTGGTCATTTTAGGCACATGAACAATGAGCAAAGTGAGATACCACTTGAATGCCTAAGTAGGCCAAAGACACCAACGTGGGTGTCAGAGTGGGAGACAAGAAATATGGTAACTTCATGCGGTAACAAAGAAGACTCTTTTTGAGCTCAGCTAAGACAACTCCAAGAACTTTCAGATAGAACTTTGAAGGAGGCTTAAAATCCAACTTCATTTATTTTTTGATTAATCAGTTAATAGTATACAAATAATTTACTAGCAAAGCTATAAAGTCTCAAGATAAATAATTTACACCCCCAATCTATTTTTGGTTCAACCTTTTATAGCTCTTATTGAATTTAAGTAGCGACAGGCCCATACAAATCAGGTTGATTTCCAGGAATATGGCCCCACACTTGTACAGACATTCCAATACATTCTAGGGAAATGTGGGTCATAACTATAAAGTATTACAAAAATATGACTAAATAATCAATGAAACCCAGAGCTGAATCTTTGAAAAGTTCAACAAGATTAAGAAACCCTTAGTCAGACTCATCAAAAGAGAGAGAGAGAGAAGGGACTCAAATAAATAAAGTTAGAAATGAAAGAGGAGAAATAACAACCAAGACCACAGAAATACAAATTATTATATGAGAACATTATAAAAAATTATATGTCAACAAATTGAACAACCTAGAAGGATGGATAAATTCCAGAAACATATAACCTTCCAAAACTGAATCAGAGAGAAACAGAAAATTTGAACAGACCAATGAAAATGAATCAAAAAATTCCCAACAAACAGAAGTCCAGGGACAGATGGTTTCACAGGTGAATACTAGCAAACATTTTTTTAAAAGTTATTACCTATTCTTCTCAAACAATTCCAAAAAATAGCAGCCATCAAAAAAAAAAAAAAAGAAAGAAAGAAAGAAAAGAAAAAGAAATCTTCCCATTTCCAATGACATGGACAAACTAGAGGGTATTATGCTAAGAGAAATAAGTCAGTCAGAGAAACAAAGTTATCATATGATCTCACTGATATGTGGAATTTAGGAAACAAGGCAGAGGATCATAGGGGAAGAGAGGAAAAAATGAAACAAGACAAAACCAGAGAGGGAGACAAACCATAAGAGACTCTTAATCTTAGGAAACAAACTGAGGGTTGCTGAAAGGAAGGGAGGTGGGGGGAGGGGGTAACAGTGAAGGACATTGGGGAGGGTATGTATTGTAATGAGCACTAGGTATTATACAAGACTAACAAATCACAGACCTGTGCCCCTGAAACAAATAATACATTATATCTTAATTTTTTAAAAAAACTATTCCAAAAAAATAGAAGAGGAAGAAAAGTTTCCAGATTCATTCTATAAGGCCAACACTACTCTGACTCCAAAACCAGATAAAGACACTACCAAAAAAAGAGATCTACAGGTCAATATCTCTGATGAACAGAGATGCAAACAACCTTAACAAAATATTGGCACACCAGGAGAAGAGGAGTCAAAATGGCGGAGAAGTAGCAGGCTGGGACTATATCAGGTAGCAGGGGATCAGCTAGATAGCTTATCAAACCATTGCGAACACCTACAAATCCAAAAGGAGATCGAAGAGAGGAAGAGTAGCAATTCTAGAAACAGAAAATCGACCACTTTCTGAAAGGTAGGACCAGCAGAGAAGTGAAACCAAAGCAACAGGAAGGTAGACCGTGGTGGGAGGGGCTGGCTCCCGGCAAGCAATGGAACAACAGAGCACAAAATCAGGCCTTTTTTTTTTTAAGATTTTATTTATTTATTTGACAGACATAGATCACAAGTAGGTAGAGAGGCAGGCGGGGGGGGGGGGAAGCGGGCCCCCCACTGAGCAGAGAGCCCGATGCAGGACTCGATCCCAGGACCCTGAGATCATGACCTGAGCCGAAGGCAGCGGCTTAACCCACTGAGCCACCCAGGTGCCCCCAAAGTCAGGACTTTTAAAAGTCTGTCCCACTGAGGGACATCGCTCCAGAGGCTAAACTGGGGTGAAGCCCATGCGGGGTCCCAGAAGGATCAGGGGTGTCTGAGTATTGCAGAGCTTGCAGGTATTAGAGCAGGGAAGCGAGCTACAGAGACAAAGCTGAGGAGTGAGCTCTCATCTCGGGGTTACCTTGAACCAGTCACAGGCTGCGTGAGCTCGGAGCCCGGCCAGAGGCCAGGGAGACGGGAATGATTGAGTGCTTTTCTCCAAACACGGCCAGAGACCAGGGAGATGGGAGTGATTGAGCACTTTTCTCTGAGGGTGCACTGAAGAGCAGGGCCCCGAGCTCTCAACTCCTCCAGGCCAGAGATTGGGAGGCCGCCATTATCATTCCCATCCTCCGGAACTCTACGGAAAGCGTTTAGGGAACAAAAGCTCCCAAAAGCGAACCCAAGAGGATTTCTTAGCCTGGCCCCTGGTAAAGGAAGGGCAATTCCACCTTGTGCAAAAACACTTGAGAATCACTACAACAGGCCACTCCCCACAGAAGATCAATAAGAAATCCAGCTAAGACCAAGTTCACTCACCAAGGAGAACAGTGAAATTCCAGAGGAAGAAAAAACAAAGCATGGAATTCAAGGCTTTCTCCCCAAGATTCATTAGTCTTGCAGTTAATTAATATTTTTTCTTTTTTTTTCCACTAAATTTTTTTAACTTTTACCCTTTCCCCTTTTAACGTTTTTTTAACTAGTTTATCTTAACAATACCTTTCAAAAATAAATGAATAACAATAATCTTTTTTGAACCTTCATTATTATAGTCATATTTTATCCTTCATTGTATCTAACTTTATTCTTTGTATACACATAGGGTTTTTTCTTCTAAAACATTTGGGGGTACAACTTCTCCTAATAGATCAAAATATACCCTAAATCTAGCTCCGGGCTTGTTCTAGTCTCCAGTCTCCAGCCGAGCAAAATTTCTCCACTTTCTCCAACCAACTTACTTTATCAACCTCTTTTTTAGAAATTAAAAAACAAAAATTCTCATCTTCATAGGCATATTCCATCACTTCATTGTGTCTACCCTTATATATGTTTTTCATTCTTTAAAATTTTGGGAAGTAGTTTCTTCCAGGAGACCAAAGTACTCCCAAAATTAAGTGGGTGACCCTGTTCTAGTCACCAATCTCATATATATATTTTTTCTTTTTTAATATTTTGCCATTATTTGTTTTCTTTTTTTTTAACCTTTTTTTCCCCCTAAACTTCTTTTATCCCCTTTCTCCCTCCCATGATTTGGGGTCTCTTCTGAATTGGTTAAAGCACATTTTCCTGGAGTCTTTGCCACCCCTTTAGTAGTTTATTTGCTCCTTCATATATTCTTATCTGCACAAAAATACAAGGCAGAAAAACTCACCACAAAAAAAAGAACAAGAGGCAGTACCGAAGCCTAGGGACCTAATCAATACAGACATTGGTAATATGTCAGATCTAGAATTCAGAATGACAATTCTCAAGGTTCTAGCTGGGCTCAAAATAGGCATAGAAGATATTAGAGAAACCCTCTCCAGAGAGAGAAAAGCTCTTTCTGGAGAAATAAAAGAACTAAAATCTAACCAAGTTGAAATTTTAAAAGCTATTAATGAGGTGCAATCAAAAATGGAGGCTCTTACTGCTAGGATAAATGAGGCAGAAGAAAGAATTAGTGATATAGAAGACCAAATGACAGAGAAAAAAGAAGCTGAGCAAAAGAGAAACAAACAACTACTGGACCATGAGGAAAGAATTCAAGAGATAAGTGACACCATAAGATAAAACAACATTAGAATACTTGGGATTCCAGAAGAAGAAGAAAGAGAGAGGGGAGCAGAAGGTATATTGGAGAGAATTATTGTAGAGAATTCCCCTAATATAGCAAAGGGAACATGCATCAAAATCCAGGAGATGCAGAGAACCCCCCTCAAAATCAATAATAAGAATAGGTCCACACACCATCATCTAATAGTAAAATTTACAAGTCTTAGTGACAAAGAGAAAATCCTAAAAGCAGCTGTGAAAAGAAGTCTGTAACATACATAGGTAAAAATATTAGATTGGCAGCAGACTTATCCACAGAGACCTGGAAGGCCAGAAAAAACTGGAATGATATATTCAGAGACTAAACAAGAAAAACATGCCAGGCTATCATTGCAAATAAAAGGAGAGATAAAAAGCTTCCAGGACAAACAAAAACTAAAAGAATTTGCAAACACCAAACCAGCTCTACAGGAAATATTGAAAGCAGTCCTCTAAGCAAAGAGAGACCCTAAAAGTATTAGATCAGAAAGGAACAGAGACAATATACAGTAACAATCACCTTACAGGCAATACAATGGCACTAAATTCATATCTCTCAATAGTTACCCTGAATGTAAATGGGCTAAATGCCCCAATCAAAAGACACAGGGTATCAGAATGGATAAAAAAACAAAACCCATCAATATGTTGCCTACAAGAAACTCATTTGAGACCCGAAGACACCTCCAGATTTAAAGTGTGGGGGTTGAAAAAAATTTGCCATGCTAATGGACATCAGAAGAAAGCCGGGGTGGCAATCCTTATATCAGATCAATTAGATTTTAAGCCAAAGACTATAATAAGAGATGAGGAAGGACACTATATCATACTCAAAGGGTCTGTCCAACAAGAAGATTTAACAATTTTAAATATCTATGCGCCTAACATGGGAGCAGCCAATTATATAAACCAATTAATAACAAAATCAAAGAAACACATCGACAAGAATACAATAATAGTAGGGGACTTTAACACTCCCCTCACTGAAATGGACAGATCATCCAAGCAAAAGATCAACAAGGAAATAAATCCTAAATGACACACTGGACCACATGGACATCACAGATATATTCAGAACATTCTAACCAAAAGCAAGAGAATACACATTCTTCTCTAGTGCACATGGAACATTCTCTAGAATAGGTCACATCCTGGGTCATAAATCAGGTATCAACGGGTATCAAAAGATTGGGATCATTACCTGCATTTTTTCAGACCACAATGCTCTGAAGCTACAACTCAATCACAAGAGGAAATTTGGAAAGAACCCAAACCCATGGAGACTAAACACCATCCTTCTAAAGAATGAATGGGTCAACCTAGAGATTAAAGAAGAATTGAAAAAATTCATGGAAACAAATGATAATGAAAACACATTGGTTCAAAATCTGTGGAACACAGCAAAGGCAGTCCTGAGAAGAAAATACATAATGATACAAGCCTTTCTCAAGAAACAGGAAAGGTCTCAAATACACAACCTAACCCTACACCTAAAGGAGCTCGAGAAAGAACAACAAAGAAAGCCTAAACCCAGCAGGAGAAGAGAAATCATAAAGATCAGAGCAGAAATCAATGAAATAGAAACTAAAAAAGAACAATAGAACAAATCAACAAAACTAGGAGCTGGTTCTTTGAAAGAATTAATAAGATTGATAAACCCCTGGCCAGACTTATCCAAAAGAAAAGAGAAAGGACCTCAAAAAATAAAAGCTTGAATAAAAAAGGAGACATCACAACCAACACCAAAGAAATACAATTATTAGAACATACTATGAGCAATTCTACGCCAACAAATTCGACAATCTGGAAGAAATGGATACATTCCTAGAGACATATAAACTAACCACAACTGAACCAGGAAGAAACAGAAAACCTGAACAGACCCATAACCAGTAAAGAGATTGAAACAGGCATCAAAAATCTCCAAACAAACAAAAGTCCAGAGCCAGACAGCTTCCCAGAGGAATTCTACCAAATATTTAAAGTAGAATTAATTCCTATTCTCCTGAAACTGTTCCAAAAAATAGAAATGGAACGAAAACTTCCAAACTCATTTTATGAGGCCAGGATCACCTTGATCCCCAAACTAGACAAGGATCCCATCAAAAAAGAGAATTACAGACCAATATCCTTGATGAACACAGATGTGAAAATTCTCACCAAAATACTAGCCAATAGGATCCAACAGTACATTAAAAGGATTATTCACCATGACCAAGTGGGATTTATTCCAGGCCTGCAAGTTTGGTTCAACATCTGCAAATCAATCAATGTGATACAATACATTAATAAAAGAAAGAACAAGAACCATATGATACTCTCAAGAGATGCTGAAAAAGCATTTGACAAAGTACAGAATCCCTTCCTGATTAAAACTCTTCAAAGTGTAGGGATAGAGGACACATACCTCAATATTATCAAAGCCATCTATGAAAACCCCACCGCAAATATCATTCTCAATGGAGAAAAACTGAAAGCTTTTCCGCTAAGGTCAGGAACACGGCAGGGATGTCCGTTATCACCACTGCTATTCAACATAGTACTAGAAGTCTTAGCCTCAGCAATCAGACAACAAAAAGAAATTAAAGGCATCCAAATCGGCAAAGAAGAAGTCAAACTCTCACTCTCTGCAGATGATATGATACTATATGTGGAAAACCCAAAAGGCTCCACTCCAAAACTGCTAGAACTTGTACAGGAACTCAGTAAAGTGCCAGGATATAAAATCAATGCACAGAAATCAGTTGCATTTCTTTACACCAACAACAAGACAGAAGAAAGCAAAATTAAGGAGTCAATCCCATTTACAATTGCACCCAAAACCATAAGATACCTAGGAATAAACCTAACCAAAGAGGCAAAGAATCTGTACTCAGAAAACTATAAAGTACTCATGAAAGAAATTGAGGAAGACAAAGAAATGGAAAAATGTTCCATGCTCATGGATTGGAAGAACAAATATTGTAAAAATGTCTAAGCTACCTAAAGCAATCTATACATTTAATGCAATCCTTATTAAAATCCCATCCATTTTTTTTTCAAGGAAATGGAACAAATAATCCTAAAATTTATATGGAACCAGAAAAGACCTCAAATAGCCAAAGGAATATTGAAAAAGAAAGCCCAAGTTGGTGGCATCAAAATTCCAGACTTCAAGCTCTACTACAAAGCTGTCATCATCAAGACAGTATGGTACTGGCACAAAAACAGACACATAGATCAATGGAACAGAATAGAGAGCCCAGAAATAGACCCTCAATTCTATGGTCAACTAATCTTCGACAAAGCAGGAAGGAATGCCCAATGGAAAAAAGACAGCCTCTTCAACAAATGGTGTTGGGAAAATTGGACAGCCACATGCAGAAAAATGAAACTGGACCATTTCCTTACACCACATACGAAAATAGACACAAAATGGATGAAGGATGGGGCGCCTGGGTGGCTGAGTGGGTTAAAGCCTCTGCCTTCGGCTCAGGTCATGATCTCAGGGTCCTGGGATCGAGCCCCGCATCGGGCTCTCTGCTCAGCAGGGGAGCCTGCTTCATCCTCTCTCTCTCTGCCTGCCTCTCTGACTACTTGTGATCTCTGTCAAAAAAAAAAAAAAACTTAAAAAAAATGGATGAAGAACCTCAATGTGAGAAAGGAATCCATCAAAATCCTTTAGGAGAACACAGGGAGCAACCTCTTCAACATCAGTCACAGCAACTTCTTCCTAGGAACATCACCAAAGGCAAGGGAAGCAAGGGCAAAAGTGAACTATTGGGATTTCATCAAGATTAAAAGCTTTTGCACAGCAAAGGAAACAATTAATAAAACCAAAAGACAACTGACAGAATGAGAGAAAATATTTGCAAACTACATATCAGATAAAGGGCTAGTATCCAAAATCTATAAAGAGCTTAGCAAACTCAACACCCACAAATAATCCAATCAAGAAATGGACAGAGGACATGAACAGACACTTCTACAAAGAAGACATCCAGATGGCCAACAGACACATGAAAAATGCTCCACATCACCTGGCATCAGGGAAATACAAATCAAAACCACAAAGAGATACCACCTCACACCAGTCAAAACGGCTAAAATGAACAAGTCAGGAAATGACAGATGCTGGCGAGGATACGGAGAAAGGGGAACCCTCCTACACTGTTGGTGGGAATGCAAGCTGGTACAACCGCTCCGGAAAACAGCATGGAGGTTCCTCAAAATGTTGAAAATAGAGCTACCCTATGACCCAGCAATTGCACTACTGGGTATTTACCCTAAAGATACAAATGTAGTGATCCGAAGGGGCACGTGCAACCGAATGTTTATAGCAGCAATGTCCACAATAGCGAAACTATGGAAAGAACCTAGATGTCCATCAATAGATGAATGGATAAAGAAGAGGTGGTATATATATATATAGTGGAATACCATGCAGCCACCAAAAAAATGAAATCTTGCCATTTGCGATGACATGGATGGAACTAAAGGGTATTGTGCTTAGCGAAATAAGTCAATCAGAGAAAGACAACTTTCATATGATCTCCTTGATATGAGGAAGTGGAGATGCAACGTGGAGGGTTTGGGGGTAAGAAAAGAATAAATGAAAGAAGGTGGGATCGGGAGGGAGACAAACCATAAGAGACTCTTAATCTCACAAAACAAACTGAGGGTTTCTGGGGGCAGGGGGGTTGGGAGAGGGTGGTGAAGTTATGGACATTTTGGAGGGTATGTGCTATGGTGAGTGCTGTGAAATGTGTAAACCAGGCGATTCACAGACCTGTACCCCTGGGGATAAAGATACATTATATGTTTTTTAAAAAATTAAAAATTAATTTAAAAAATAGTTCAAAAAAATATTGGCAGACCAAATCTAGCAACACGTTAAAAAATCATTCACCATGGTCAAGTAGGACTTATTCCAGAGATACAAGGATGGTTCAATATTCACAAATCAATCAACTTGATACATCACATTAACAAGAGAAAGAAGGGGTGCCTGGGTGGCTCAGTGGGTTAAAGCCTCTGCCTTCGGCTCAGGTCATGGTCCCAGGGTCCTGGGATTGAGCCCCATGTTGGGCTCTCTGTTCAGTGGGGAGCCTGCTTCCCTTCCTCTCTTTCTGCCTACTTCTGATCTCTGTCAAATAAATAAATAAAATCTTAAAAAAAAACAAGAGAAAGAATAAAAACTATATGATCATTTCAATAGATGCATAAAAAGCATTTGACACAGTACAACACCCATTCATGGTAAAAACTCATAACAAAGTTAACTTTAGAGGGAACATACCTCAACATAATAAAGCTACATATGAAAAAACCCTCAGCTTATCATACTCCAGGGGGAAAAACTGAGAGCTATTCCTCTAAGATCAGGAACAAGACAAGGATGTTTACTCTGACCACTTTTATTTAACATAGTACTAGAAGTCCTAGCCACAGCAATGAGACAACAAAAAGAAATAAAAGGTATCCAAACTGGTAAGGAAGAAGTAAAACTTTCACTATTTGCTGCTGACATGATACTATATAAAGAAAATTCTAAAGACTTCACCGAAACACTACTGGAATTGATAAATGAGTTCAGTAGAGTCACAGGAAAAACAATAATATAAATAAATCTATTGCATTTCTATACACTAATAATAAAGTAGCAAAAAGAGAAATTAAGAAAACAACCCCACTTACAACTGTACCAAAAAGAATAAAATACCTAGGACCAAACTTTACCAAGGAGTTGAAAGACCTTTACTTTGAAAACTATAAAACACTGATGAAAGAAACTGAAGGTGACATAAACAAATGGAAATGTATTCCATGCTCATGGATTGGGAGAACAAAATTGCTAAAATATCTATTCTATCCAAAGCAATGAAATCCCTATCAAAATTTAATGCAATGCCTATCAAAATACTAAAGCCATTTTCACAGAAACAGAACAAATAATCCTAAAATTTGTATGCAACCACAAAAGACCCCAAATAGCCAAAGCAATCTTGAAAAAGAACAAAGATGGACACATCACAATTGTAGATTTCAAGATATACCACAAAGCTGTAGTGATTAAAAGAGTATAGTACTGGCACAAAAATAGACACATAGGTCAATAGAACAAAACAGAGAGCCCAGAAATGAAGCCACAGTTGTATGGTCCATTAATCTATGGCAAAGGAGGCAAGAATATACAATGGAAAAATAACAGTCTCTTCAACAAATAGGATTGAGAAAACCAGATAGCCACCTGCAAAAAAATGAAACTGGAAGACTGTCTTATAACACACACAAAGATAAACTCAAAGTGGATTAAAATACCTAAATGTAAGATCTGAAACCATAAGATTCCTGGAAGAAAATCGGCAGTAATCTCTTTGACATCAGCCATAGAACATTTTTCTAGATATGTTTATTTTGACAAGGGAAACAGAGAAAAATTAAACTATTGGGGCTGTACCAACATAAAAAGCTTTTGCACAAAAAAGAACCCATCAACAAAACAAAAGACAACCTGCTGAATGGGAGAAGATATTTGTAAATGATAGATTCAAATTAGGGATTAATATCCAAAATATATAAAGAACTTACACAACAACACCAAAAATACCCACAAATAATCCAATGTTTAAACTATGACTATTGGGGCACCTGGGTGGCTTAGTCATTAAGCGTGTGCCTTTGGCTTAGGTCATGATCCCGGGATCCTGGGACTGAGCCCTGCATGGGGCTCCCTGCTCCCTTGGAAGCCTGCTTCTCTCTCTCCCTCTGCCTCTCCGCCTGCTCATGTTCCCTCTCCCCTGCCTGTCAAATAAATAAAATCTTTAAAAAATAAAATAGGGGGAGGAGCAAGATGTTGGAGGAATAGGAGACCTAAATATCATCAGGTCCCAGGAGTTTAACTAGATATCAAACCATCCTAAACACTTACAAACTCAACAGGAGATTGAAGAGAAGAAGAGCAGCAATTCTAGGAACAGAAAAGCAACTACTTTCTGGAAGGTAGGGCATGCGGAGAAGTGAATCAGAGGTGATATATAGGAAGAGAGACCATAGTTAGAGGAGCTGGCTTCTGGCAAGTAGTAGAGCCGCAGAGCACAAAATTGGAACTTCTAGAAATCTGCTCCACTGAGCGACGTTGCTCCAGAGGCTAAGCCAGGGGTAGAGCCCTTGCAGGGATTGTGGTCTCAGGTCCTTCAGGGTCACAGAAAGACCAGGGGTTTGTGAGTGTGGCAGAGCTCCCAGGTATCAGAGCCAGGGAAGCCGGCTACAAAGACTGAGCCATGCACCAGAGATAGAAATGCTCGGTCACAGGCTGGGTGAGCACAGAGTGTGGCCAGAGACCAGGGAGACAGGAGGGATTGACTGCTTTTCTCCTCTGATGGGAGGCTGCCATCTTCATTCTCCTCCTCCAAAGCTGTACAGAAAGTGTTTAGGAAACAAAAGCTACTGAGCGCAAACCCGAGCAGATTTAGTCTCTGAACCAGGCAGCTTAGCCTGGCCCTCAAAAAGGTGGTACAACACGGCCTCAGGCAACGACATTTCAGAATCAATACAACAGCCCCCCCCCCACAAGATCATCAAAAGCATCCATCAAAGACCAAGTTCTCCGATCAATGAGAACTGCGAAACTTCAGAGCTATGGGAATACAGCACGTAGAACTCATGGCTTTTTCCCCATGATTCTTTAGTCTTTCAAAGTTAAATTTTTTTTTAAATTTTTATTCCTTTTTAAAAATTTTTCTTCTTTCCTATTTTAACGTGGGTTTTTTTTTGCTATTTTATCTTATCAATACCTTCTAAAAATATTTTTAAATTTTTATTGTTATAGTCATATTTTATCTCTTCATTGTATTTAACCTTCTTTTTTGTATACATATAGGTTTTTCTTTCTTTAAAATTTGGGATACACAGGGCACCTGGGTGGCTCAGTGGGTTAAAGTCTCTGCCTTCAGTTCGAGTCATGATCTCAGGGTCCTGGGATCGAGCCCTGCATCGGGTTCTCTGCTCAGTGGGGAGCCTGCTTCCTCCTCTCTCTCTCTGCCTGCCTCTCTGCCTACTTGTGATCTCTGTCTGTCAAATAAATAAAAATCTTAAAAAAAATTTTTGGGATACAGTTTCTTCTAATATATCAAAATATACCCTATATCTAGTGCATGGCTTTGTTCTAGTCTCCAGCCTGATCACATTATTTACCTTTTTTTTTCTTTATTCAACCAACTTCTTATATTATCAATGCCTTTTTTAGAATCTTTTTAAATTTTTATCTATACAGTCATATTGCATCCCTTCACTGTGTTTACCCTTATTTTTGTGTATATATATATATAAGTTTTTCTTTCTTTAAAATTTTGGGAGGCAGTTTCTTCTAACAGACCAAAATATACCCAAAATCAAGTATGTGGCTCTATTCTACTCACCAGTCTAATACATAAATATATACATATATATGTTCTTTTTTTTCCTCCTTTGATCTCCTCCTGGTTTGGGGTCTCTTCTGATTTGGTTAGTGTATATTTTTCTGGAGTCATTACTACCCTTTTAGTATTTTGTTCTCTCATTCATCTATTCTTATCTGGATAAAATGACAAGGTGGAAAAAGTCACCTCAAGAAAAAGAATGAGAGGCATTACCAATGGTTAGGGACATTAGTAATATGTCAGACTGATGTAATATGTTCAGAATATGTTCAGTAATATGTTCAGAATGATGATTATTAAGGTGCTAGCTGAGCTCAAAAAAAAGCATGGAAGATACTGGAGAATCCCTTTCTGGAAAATAAAGCAACGAAAATCTTACCAAGTTGAAATCAAAAAAGCTATTAATGAGGTACAATAAAAAATGGAGGTTCTTTCAGCTAGGATAAATGAGGCAGAAGAGAGAATTAGTGATATAGAAGACCAAATGATGGAGAATAAAGAAGCTGAGGAAAAGAGAGACAAACAACTACTGGACCATGAGGGGATAATTAGAGAGATAAGTGATAACAAGATGGAACAATATTAGAATAATTGGGATCCCAGAAGAAGACAGAGAGGGACAGAAGGTATATTTGGAGCAAATTATAGCAGAGAATTTCCCTAATTTAGTGACCGGAACAAGTATCAAAATCCAGGAGGAACAGAGGACACCCCTCAAAATCAATAAAAATAGGTCCACACCCCGTCATCTAATAGTAAAACTTACAGGTTCCAGTGACAAAGAAAATCCTGAAAGCAGCTCAGGACAAGAGGTCTGTAACATACAATGGTAGAAATATTAGATTGGCAGCAGACCTATCCACAGAGACCTGGCAGGCCAGAAAAAACTGCCATGATATATTCAGAACACTAAACAAGAGAAATATGCAGCCTAAAATACTATATCCAGTTAGGTTGCCACTGAAAGTAGAGAGATAAAAAGCTTCCAGGACAAACAAAAACTAAAAGAATTTGCAAACACCAAACCAGCCCTACAGGAAATATTGAAAGGGGTCCTCTAAAGCAAAGAGAGAACCTAAAAGTAACAGACCAGAAAGGAAAAGAGAAAATATTCAGTAATAGTCACCTTACAGGCAATATGATAGCACTAAATTCATATCTTTCAATATTTACCCTGAATGTAAGTGGGCTAAACACCCTAATCAAAAGATACAGTGTATCAGAATGGATTTTAAAAAAAACAAAAAAACAAGACCTATCAATATTCTTTCTGCAAGAAACTCATTTTAGATCCAAAGACACCTCCAGATTTAAAGTGAGGGGGTGGAAAACAATTACCATGCTAATGGACATCAAAAGAAACCTGAGGTGGCAATCCTTATATCAGATAAATTAGATTTTAAGCCAAAGACCATAATAAGAGATGAGGAAGGACACTATGTCATAGTTAAAGGATCTGTCCAATAAGAAGATCTAATAATTTTAAATATCTATGCCCCTAATATGGGAGCAGCCAATTATATAAACCAGTTAATAACAAAATTAAAGAAACACATGAACAATAATACAATTATCGTAGGGGATTTTAACACCCTCCTCATTGAAATGAACACATCATCTAAGCAAAAGATCAACAAGGAAATAAAGGCTTTAAATGACACACTGGACCAGATAGACATCACAGATATATTTGAACATTCCATTCCAAAGCAACAGAATATACATTCTTCTCTAGCACACATGGAATATTCTCCAGAATAGATCACATTCTGGGTCACAAATCAGGTCTCAGTTGGTACCAAAAGACTGGGATCGTTCCCTACATATTTTCAGACCACAATGCTTTGAAACTAAAACTTAATCACAAGAAGAAAGTTGGAAAGAACTCAAATACATGGAGGCTAAAGAGTGTCCTACTAAAGAATGAATGGGTCAACCAGGAAATTAAAGAAGAATTTTTAAAATTCATGGGAACAAATGAAAATGAAAACACAACTGTTCAAAATATTTGGGACATGGCAAAAGGGGTCTTAAAAGGAAAATATATAGCAACAAGCCTTTCTCAAGAAACAATTGAGGTCTGAAGTACACAACCTAACCCTACACCTAAAGGGGCTGGAGAAAGAACAGCAAAGAAAGCCTAAACCCAGCAGGAGAAGAGAAATCATAAAGATCAGAGCAGAAATCAATGAAATAGAAACCAAAAGAACAGTAGAACAAATCAATGAAGCTAGGAGCTGGCTCTTTGAAAGAATTAATAAGATTGATAAACCCCTGGCCAGACTTATCAAAAGGAAAAGAGAAAAGAGGAAGGAACCAAATTAACAAAATCATGAAAGAAAGAGGATTGATCACAACCAGCACCAAAGAAATACAAACAATTATAAGAACATATTATGAGCAACTATAAACCAGCAAATTTGACAATCGGGAAGAAATGGATGCATTCCTAGAGACATACAAACTACCACAACTGAACCAGGAAGAAATAGAAAACCTGAACAGACCCCTAACTAGTAAGGAGATTGAAGCAGTCATCAAAAACAAACAAGAGCCCAGGGTCAGATGGCTTACCAGGGGAATTCTACCAAACATTTAAAGAAGAATTAATACCTATTCTCCTGAAACTGCTCCAAAAAATAGAATTGGAAGGGAAACTTCCAAACTCATTTTATGAGGCCAGCATTACCTTGATCCCCAAACCAAAAACCCCATCAGAAAGGAGAATTACAGACCAATATCCTTGATGAACACAGATGTGAAAATTCTCACCAAAATACTAGCCAATAGGATCCAACAGTACATTAAAAGAATTATTCACCACAACCAAGTGGGATTTATTCCTGGGCTGCAAAGTTGGTTCAACATCTGCAAATAAAGCAATGTGATATAACACATTAATAAAAGAAAGAACAAGAACCATATGATACTCTCAATAGATGCTGAAAAAGCATTTGACAAAGTACAGCATCCTTTCTTTATCAAAACTCTTCACAGTGTAGGGATAGACGGTACATACCTTAATATCATCAAAGCCATCTATGAAAACCCCACACGAATATAATTCTCAGTGGGGGAAAACTGAGAGCTTTTCCCTTAAGGTCAGGAACACAGAAGGGCTGTCCACTATCACCACTGCTATTCAACACAGTACTAGAAGTCCTAGCCTCAGCAATCAGACAACAAAAAGAAATAGAATGCATCTGAATCAGCAAAGTAGAAGTCAAACTCTCACTCTTTGCAGATGATATATTACTTTATGTGGAAAACCCAAAAGGCCCCATTCCAAAACTGCTAGAACTCATACAGTAAATTCCTGTAAAGTGTCAAAATCCAGGAGGCACAGAGGACACCCCTCAAAATCAATAAAAATAGGTCCACACCCCATCATCTAATAGTAAAACTTACAAGTCCCAATGACAAAGAGAAAATCCTGAAAGCAGCTCAGGACAAGAGGTCTATAACATACAATGGTAGAAATATTAGGTTAGCAGCAGACCTAGTGAAGTGTCAGGATATAAAATCAATGTTCAGAAGTCCATTGAATTTCTACACACCAACAGCAAGACAGAAGAAAGAGAAATTAAGGAGTCGATCTCATTTACAATTGCACCCAAAACCACAAGACACCTAGGAATAAGCCTAACCAAAGAGGCAAAGAATCTGTACTCAGAAAACTATAAAGTACTCATGAAAGAAATTGAGGAAGACACAAAGAAATGGAAAAATGTTCCATGCTCATGGATTGGAAGAACAAATATTGTAAAAATGTCTATGCTACCTAAAGCAATCTACACATTTAATGCAATCCCTATCAAAATACCATCCATTTTTTTCAAAGAAATGAAACAAATATTCCTAAAATTTATATGGAACCAGAAAAGACCCCAAATAGCCAGAGGAATGTTGAAAAAGAAAGCCAAAGTTGGTGGCATCACAATTCCAGACTTCAAGCTCTATTACAAACCTGTCATCAGCAAGACAGTATGGTACTGGCACAAAAACAAACACATAGATCAATGGAACAGAATAGAGAACCCAGAAATGGACCCTCAACTCTATGGTCAACTAATCTTCAACAAAGCAGGAAAGAATGTCCAGTGGAAAAAAGACAGTCTTTTCAACAAATGGTATTGGGAAAATTGGACAGCTGCATGCAGAGGAATGAAACTGGGCCATTTCCTTACACCACATACACAAAATAGACTCCAAATGTGTAAGACTAATGATACCCCTGAAGCAAATAATACATTATATGTTAATAAAATTAAAAAAGAACTATTATGAAACCTATAGGAACAATGCTTGAAAATTATCCAAAATAAAATTTAATCTCATTTCTTCTTAAAATAAAATAAATAAAATTTTTAAAAATTTAAAAAATAAAATATGACTAAATTCTTTTGTTACTGAATTAGTATAATGGTATATAAATATAGTATTTAGTGAATGATTAAGGTATTTGTGGTGGTCACATTAGTGAGGTACTCAACCCTCCCTTTCAAAGAACTGCTGGGAGAAGGAAAGGTAGTTGGCAGATAGCCTTTAGCTGCTGTACCTTCAGATCTATCTCCAAAATCATCCAGAAGCCAAACTCCTATAATGCTCCTATAATGACCAAGGATGCTCCTATAATAACCAAACTCCACAAGGACACGATAGCCAAACTATCCCTGCCTGTCACAGGACACTTGTGATGTGACAGGCAATCTTTGCTCTAAGGCTCCCCACTGACCTGTTTCAGAGTATCTCAGGGATTCATTTTGGTCTGATGACCATCTTACCAAATACTCCTTCCTTTCCTCTTTCATTTCAAAGGTATCAGACCTGCAGGTTAATCTGAATTCTCTCCTTGCCTACTCTGGCTTCCTCTTCACTTAAATTTTCCCAGCACTTCCCTCAGTGAATCTCTTGCATGTGTAATTCCTTTTTTAGTATCTGCTCTTCAGAGAACCCCAAGTACACTGTATTGTATTATTACTTCAGCCTAGAAGGATACATTCTGCTCCCTGTGCGTAAGGGCAAGAGGTTCACTTGAAAATGAGGTCATTTGTTACGTAAATAATCACTCCCGCCAAACATGGGGGGTGGGGCGGACAGATAAAGCCCAAAACATAAAGTAGAAAACAAAACCTGAGAAAAGAGGAAAAAATTGTAGAACTT
This sequence comes from Taxidea taxus jeffersonii, assembly GCA_003697995.1. NCBI lineage: Eukaryota > Metazoa > Chordata > Mammalia > Carnivora > Mustelidae > Taxidea > Taxidea taxus. The sequence goes on from RCUC01129218.1 coordinate 20,503, forward strand.
TGGCCAAGAAAAAGAGTATTTCTTTTACCTTTGGCCAAGAAAGTGGAGTGAACATAGCTGATTATTCTTTCCTCTGTGCTACCACTAAGCCTTAATGCTATCATTTCATTTATCTTACCATATTATCTATAGATCTCTCTCCTATTGCACTGATTTTTGAAGGTCAAGAGAACATCTTATTTATCAATGAATTCACAAGACCTATCACAATACCTGAAATACACTATGCCTTTCTAGGTATTTTTAAATGAAGGCAGTTTCAAAATACAGTTTAAACAATTAGATTTGGGAAAATTAAAACACAAGTTTATTGTCTATATTTCTGAGTTCTCAGCTGTCTTTTGTCTTGTAAACTGAAGAACTAAAATCAGGGGGGAAAATGTTTAAGTTTATTTATGTGAAAGCAGTTTGTAATGTATAAGCTCCAAATATAAGTTAGAATGTAAATGATGTTGGTGATGATGAAAACAAAAATGATAATGGTGATGACTAGAACTGAAGTTTCCTAGGACTTATGGATAATAGAGCTGACTAAGAGGAGAGGAAGGACATTTTGTACATTTTCACAGACACTCATCCATCCTGATGCTATCACCATTACCCAACTTCATTTTTACTAAGCTGATGATTACAAGCAAAATCATAGAGAGGAAAAACAAGACACAGTGCAAAACAAAACCAAAAAATTGCCTTCTTTCATCCCATCATCTTCATAGTTTTTTCTAGAAAGGTCTTTATTAAAAAAAAAAAAAAGTTGTGGCTTGCTCACATACAGATCTTTGGTTAGCAGAAACCCAGCTTTACTTATGAGCTGAATAGTTAATGATTGACAATGGATATACCTATCAGATTATTAGAAGTCTCGAATTATTTCCATTTTTATCCCCATGCCATATGGAATTCCCTCCTCCGTGAGTGTGAGCTAGCCTAGTGGCTTCTAACAAATAGTGCACAGCAAAGGTGATTGAATGACACTTCCATGAGTAACCTACATAAGATTGTGGCTTCTATCTTGTTAGCTTGTCCCTTCTGCTAGCTTTGACGAAGCAAGAAGCCATGTTGAAAAGGCCCTGGTGGCAACGAACTGAGTGCTATCCAACAGCCAGACAGAAACAGAATACTGTCAACATCCACATGGGTTAGAAGTGGATTCTTCCCTATTTGAACATTCAGAAGAGACTCCAGTCCTGGCTTATACCTTAACTGAAACCTCCTGAAGCAGACAGAACTAAGCCATACCTAGACTACTGACACACAAGGATGGCAAGATAACAGATGTGTACCATTTTAAGCCACTAAAATTGTAATTTGTTACATTGAAAGAGAAAACTAATACATTACATTTGGAACACAGTCATTTATCATTAATACTTCTTGAACCTTTCTGTTGAATTACAAAAACAAAACATTGAACTTACTTGGAATGTAGGAAAGATGCAAATATCCCCTGCTTCCCTTCAGTGTTATACAAGGTTTAGGCTCTATTGAAATAGGGGCTTTCATGTCATCTAAATGGAAGAATAAAGGTAATGTCAATAAATTATTATAAATCATTTCTAGTAAATAGAGTATTCTGAATATCATTCCCCATAAGATGCCATTAAAATCATGTAATGAGAAAAATTGAGGGTCGTTAAAAACATCTCCCTCGCTGGAGCAGTGACATCAACAAAATGGCAGAGTAAGGAGTCCAAGACCCCCATTCTCCTCACAAACATACCAATTCAGCAACATGGACAAATTCCCTTTTGAGTAATCAGAAACTAATTGAAAGGTTCCTGTATCCCAGGAGAATGTGAAATCAGACTCATCAAAGTCAGCAGGGAATATCCTTTTACCAGAAACCCGGCATCTGGCACAGGAAAAGATCCCCTAGTCACCAGCTTCACTCAAGTAGCAAGAGGTTAGTTCATGTATCCAAAGCCCCAAGTTTCCCGAGAGTAATAACAAAAAGAATAACAAATTAGAAAGTCTGAACAGACCTATAACTAATAAAGAGATTGAATAAGTAATCAAAAATATCCCAACAACAACAACAAAAAAGCCTAGGACCAGATGGCCTCACAGGTAAATTCTACCACCGAACATTTAAATTAAGAATTAATGCCAATCCTCAAAATCTTTCAAAAAATTGAAAGGGACCATTTCCAAACTTATTTTATGAGCCCAGCATTACCCTGACACTAAATTCCAGACAAAGACGCCACAAGGAAAGACAACTATAGGCCAATATCGCTAATAAATATAGATGCAAAATTCCATAGAATGAAGGATAAAAATCACATGATTATATCAACAGATACAGAAGATGCATTTGACAAGATTTATACATTTTTGGGGCGCCTGGGTGGCTCAGTGCGTTAAGCGTCTGCCTTCAGCTCAGGTCATGATCCCAGGGTCCTGGGATTGAGCCCCACATCGGACTCTCTGCTCAGCAGGGAGCCTGATTCCTCCTCTCTCTCTGACTGCCTCTCTGCCTACTTGTGATCTCTGCCAAATAAATAAAATCTTTAAAAAAAAAAAGATTTATACATTTTTGTGATTAAAAACTCTCAACAAACTAGGATTAAAGGAAATGGCCTCAAAATAATAAATACCATATACGAAAGTCCATAGCTAACGTTACACTCAATGGTAAAAAACTGAAAGTTTTTCCTCTAAGATTAGAAAGAAAGCAAGGATACCCACTCCTTACATAGCACCCAAAGACCTAGTCAGATCAATTAGGTCACAAAAATAAATGAAAAGCACCCCAATTGGAAAAGAAGAAGTAAAATTTTCCTTGCATGCAGACACGATTTCATTTCTTTTTTAAGATTTTATTTTGGGGGCACCTGGGTGGCTCAGTTGGTTAAACCACTAGGGTCCTGAGATAGAGCCCCACGTTGGGCTTCCTGCTCCATGGGAAGCCTGATTATCTCTCTCCTTCTGCTTGCCTCTCCCCCTCCTTGTGCACGTGCACTCTGTCAAATAAATAAATTAAATATTTAAATAAATAAATAAATGAAGTTTGGCCTATACATACAGTGGAATACTATTCAGTCTTAAGAGAAAGAAGGAAAGTTTGCAATATGCTACAACATGGATGAAACCTATGAGCATTATTCTAAGGGAAATAAGCTGGTCTTATAAGGTCAAATATTACATGATTCTACTTACATGAAGTATCTAAAATAGTCAAATTCAAAGAACCAAAGAGTGAAATCGTGGTTGCTAGGGGCTGAGGGGGAGAGGGAGATGGGGAATGACTAACCAACAGGCATAAAGTTTCAGTCAAGCAAGATAAGTTCTAGAGCTCTGCTGTATGACATTGTGCCTATGGTCAACAATATTGTGTTGTACACTAAAATACTGAAGAGGGTAGATCTCATGGAGGGTGTTCTTACTTCAGTAAGATTGATTTTAAAATATTGTATAAATACAGAAAATAAACCTCCCTATAACATAAATAGATTAGTATTTTAATCCCCTAATACTGTTAAGGTGAAAGTTGAATATACTGACTTACTTTAAACAGTGTGGAGAAAAAAACTCCCCAAAAAATATTTTCATAAAATTACTTGTTCTATCTTGGAACTTTTTAATCTTTTCCCATCAACATTGCTCTCCTTTTATCCACTCTCTTCATGTTGTGTATGTTACAGTGGTTCAAGATAGAAAATATATGTCAAGTAATTAGAGATCTGGGAAATGTTAAGTGAGTGAACAAATGAATGGATAAATTAATGAACAGTCTTTCTGAAGAAGGAGTTTCAAGAAAGGTGTAGAAGAAGAGTTCATAAAAGCACTGAGGAGGAGGAGAGAGAGACGATACCAAGTTTGTGTGGATTTGCCCCTGAATACAAGCCTTAAAATTAATGTTAGGGGCTTCTGGGTGGCTCAGTTGGTTAAACATCAGACTCTAATAGTTTAAGTTCAGGTCATCATCTCAGGGCCATGGGCTCCAGCCCACAAGGGGCTCTGTGCTCAGTGCAGAATGTGCTGTAGAGTCTCTCTCTTCCTTTCCCTCAGCCCCTACCCCTGCTCACACTCTCTAAATAAATAAATAATCTTTGAAAAAAAAATCAATGTTAATATCTCTCATTCAATTAATTCAGTTTATCTGCAACAAAGTCCTCATAGAATGAATTATATTAACAGTCATCTCACCTAATCATGGATGTTCGCAAATATTTGACCAAAAGATGTTTATCCCTAAAATGTTTATCACTTTTTATCCCCAAAAGATGTTCATCACTAAAAGGTTTATTTATCCCAAAGAAAAAATGCCCAACTTGCAACCCAGATGGACTCTGAGGGCATTATACTAAGTCAGACAGAGAAAGACAAATACCATGTGATCTCTCTGATATGCGGAATCTACAAAACAAAACACTAAATTTATAGATACAGAGAAGAGATTGGTGGTTGCCAGAGGTGAGGAATGAGCATGGACAAAATGGGTGAAGGTGGTCCAAATGTATAAACTTCCAGTTATAAAATAAATAAGTCCTAGATGTATAAGGCATGGTGGTTATAGTTAATAAAACTATATTGTACAATAAATGCCCTAATGCAATTGAAGAAAATGGCAAAAAGAAAAAAAAACTATATTGTACATTTGCAAGTTGCTAATAGAATATATCTTCAAAGTTCTCTTTATAAAAGAAAGTCTATAACTATGTGGTGATAGATGTTAACTTATGGGGTGATTATTTGCAATATATACATATATCTATTATTTTGTATTATATTAACATAATCTTATATGTCAATTCTATCTGAATTTAAAATGTACAGAAGTGGTTGGATAAGTAAATTTGTATACCTATACATCAAATTAATATGCTATCATTAAAATGAATTTTTAGAATATTTAATGACATAGATGTTTATCATATATTATCAAGTTTTTAAAAACCTGTTTACCCAATATTATATACAGTATGATTCTGGTGTTTTATGGTTCTTAATATATACTTTTATATATCCAAAAGAATATTCACCAAAATTAGAATATTGACAGTGGTCAACTGAATTACAACAGGCCTAGGGTACCTTCTGTCTTCATTTTCACTTATATTTTCAAAGATTTGCATAATTAATACCCATTATTACCTTTCTTAGGAAGAAAAAGGTTGTTAGGGTATTGAAATGTGGGCCCTTTCGTATGCATAACCAAGCATAGTGTAATATGTACCTTCTTTCCCAGCCATATCCTTAACAGAAAATCCTCAGAGTAAGCCGACCAAAGACTCTGGAGCAGAAGCTGAGAACAAGTTAAAAGCAGTGAATCACCAGAGTTGTGTTACTAAGGGCAATTCTCTCTTTCCGATTAAATTTCCCATGTTTCTGAAATTGTCTGATTATGATGACAACATCAACAGCTCAATTCAATCAGACAAATGTTTAGAGAGCCCCTGTGGGTGCTCAGTGTTGGGCCAGGCATCAGAGCAGGGTGGGCAGGGGGCAGGGTGTTAGAGAGTAGAGAACAGAGATCTGAAGTTTAGGCTTTACTTCAGGAAGTCTATGATTTTTCTGGGAAGACAAGACCAATATAAAAAAATAATTAGATGTAAGATTCAAAATATCACATAGCATTGTATGGAATATAATTTTATTATTTACAAGGACCTACTGGAGGGTAGCTTCATTACTTTAAAGTCACCATGTATGTAACAAAATCCTTTATTTGGGTTGTTACAAAAAGTGGTGACCTGTTTTAACAAGTACACGGCACAAGAGGCTCCAATTTCCACTGCAACCATAAAGGTCAGCATTGTTAATCCATCATAGCATTTTCTCCCACTGAGCTCTGCCTCAGAATCTTTCTTAACTGCAGTTGGCACTGGAAACAAAACAGTGTCCCTCTGAGTGCTGGCATTAAGTATTCTTGGAGGTCTAGGGAGGAAATGTTAGCTGGAGTTGAACCTTCACAGCACTTCATTATACCTCTTTAATGGAATTTCTGATACATAAATATGTGGTCCCTTTTGACAGGAATGCCCTTGTCATCATCAGTCCAGAGGAGAGATGGAGGGTATGAGTGGTAAGCAGAGGACAATGAAAAGTAGTTAGCTTGAGAACACACTCTGGAGATAGTGAAAATGGGAATCAGCAACACACTGAAT